>JAPDDL010000921.1:0-59106 GCA_027422435.1 Schizopygopsis pylzovi | reverse complement strand
CAGTCAAGTTGTCTTTTAAAATCCGGACATCATTGGTAATGTTATTGTTTTAGTGATTATGCAAACAAAGTCAATTTATTTGTTTATTTTTTTATATAAAACTTGAATTGATTAATGTGGCGGTACTTTTTGCAGCTTAATTTACTTAATTTCCAGCACATTTGAACTGTGATAATACTGATAACCGAGATACCCAAAGCGCTTTACAATTCATGTGGGGGGGTCTCTCCTCAACCACCACCAGTGTGCAGCATCCACTTGGATGATGAGACGGCTGCCACAGGACAACGGCGCCAGTGCGCTAACCACACACTAGGGGTCGACCGATATGTGTTTTTCAGGGCCGATGCCGATACCGATTATTACAGATCAAGTAGACCGATAACCGATATTTTGAACCGATATACGTGTCTGGTGTAAAAATGAAAATGAATGCCAAAATTAATAATAACAAGAGCTCTGACAAAAAAACGTTCTTTAAATGCTTTTAAACATGTCTTTAATTCTGAAAACTGTTAATAACAACAACATTTCCGTTGGTTTTAATTTACAGTACAGTGCAAATGAAGGCATAAAACATTAATTTAATTTATCTTTTAATCAAATGAGAGTTAGGCTTTATTTTTGGCAAACAAATGAGTTTACTATTAAAATTAAAACATGGAAGAAATAGCGTATTGTGTTATTATTCTCAACAAAAGTTGTAATAATTGTTGTAGTTGTATTACGTATACAGTAATATATTCGGCTAAACCGAACTTATATTTTGACAGGTTGCCATGAGGACCTTTTAAGTTTCTGTAGCCTATGTATATATGATATGACGATCGTTTTACTCAAATGAAACGGTCAAATGCTCATGAAGTGACTCTCCGAGCAGTTCTGGGGATGTTGTTCATGTATTTATGTCCTCATTTAGTGAGACGGCAGACGCTGAAGTCACTGCGAGCGTCACGTGCGCTTCAGTATGTGTGTGTGCAGTAAATGAAACCGCACGTCTGTGTCATTCATTAACAGAGATGCAGAACATGCAGGATTCATATTTAAAGTGTTTTTGCAGCTTAATATTTATAGATACTAGTCCATAGCGCGAGTCGATTTAAGTGTACTGACCTACTTTTGATTAATTCATCCAAACTTCGACACATTCCGTGACATTCCGCGTTATACGGTAAATTCCATTATATGACTGCATTCCGCGATTCCGCCCGTATTTTCCGCATCGCGGACATCATAGTGGATTGAGGTGTTTTGCAACTTCAGTGTAGTGGATTGTGATTTATTGCAACTTCAGCAACGTCTGCTGCTGCTTTACCTTTGAGAGACAACTGATGCGTGATCACTGAGGCAGCTCCAGTTAGCAAGTGCTCTCGGTGTGAGACTGCCTTCAGTTTTCCGCGTTGATTGGTCGGACTCGTGACTCTCTACATATCAGATGAGCGGTGGACGGAGATTGCTCTGAGTGTTACGGCCACAGAGTGTTGAGCTCAGACAGGCTGCATCGAGCCAAATAGTGCATTTAAACATTAAATAATTTCACCTGTATTATTTATTCACCAATAAATAATGTCACCTGTAAATAGTATGTTTGTTTGCATAAAAAAAAAAATTAATAATTATCGGCAAATCTGTTTTGAAAATGGCCGATATCGATAATCGGTAAAATGCTTAATATCGGCGCCGATAATCGGTCGACCCCTACCACACACCAGCTACAGATGGAGAGGAGAGAGAGTCATAGAGACAATCAAGTGTATGCGCTCACCACACACCAGCTACAGGTGGAGAGGAGAGAGAGTCATAGAGACAATCAAGTGTATGCGCTCACCACACACCAGCTACAGGTGGAGAGGAGAGAGAGTCATAGAGCCAATCAAGTGTATGCGCTCACCACACACCAGCTACAGGTGGAGAGGAGAGAGAGTCATAGAGACAATCAAGTGTATGCGCTCACCACACACCAGCTACACGTGGAGAGGAGAGAGAGTCATAGAGACAATCAAGTGTATGCGCTCACCACACACCAGCTACAGGTGGAGAGGAGAGAGAGTCATAGAGACAATCAAGTGTATGCGCTCACCACACACCAGCTACAGGTGGAGAGGAGAGAGAGTCATAGAGTCAATCAAGTGTATGCGCTCACCACACACCAACTACAGGTGGAGAGGAGAAAGAGTCATAGAGACAATCAAGTGTATGCGCTCACCACACACCAGCTACAGGTGGAGAGGAGAGAGAGTCATAGAGACAATCAAGTGTATGCGCTCACCACACACCAGCTACAGGTGGAGAGGAGAGAGAGTCATAGAGCCAATCAAGTGTATGCGCTCACCACACACCAGCTACAGGTGGAGAGGAGAAAGAGTCATAGAGACAATCAAGTGTATGCGCTCACCACACACCAGCTACAGGTGGAGAGGAGAGAGTCATAGAGACAATCAAGTGGATGGGGATTATTAGGAGGCCATGATTGACAAGGGCCAGTGGTGGGAATTTGGCCAGGACAGGATATGAACGGAATCCGCTTAGTTCAGTGTTTAGGAAACTATTCAACGTGAAACTTCAAATTATCACTATATGACTAGTTGCTTATTAGCATGCCTATTATTAAAATACTGGGTGCTTATTAGCCATTATAAAGCACATTTTCTACATTCCTAATACCTAAACTTAACAACTACCTTACTAATTATTAATAAGCAGCAAATACAAATGTATTACGCAAAAGTCATAGTTAATTGGTTGTTAATAGCGAGAATTGGACCTTAAAATAAAGTGTGACCGTGTAAACTTACTAGTGTAACCTATATACCGGCAGGAATTCACCAGAAGGGGGGCAGCTAAAGAATCAGCAGCCCTCTAAAAGCCCCTCCTCCGCCTCAGCGCAAAAGCGCGCGTTTTCTTCCTGTTGTGGAACAAAAGGAATGTGCGGGAACGCTTCTCAAAGACATTCGTTCATTTCATGACTTGCAAAGCATCCACAAAGATATATGGATATTAATGTGTACTCTTTCTCTCATATGCTTGTGGAATATGAATATTAATTTAAGAAAACGTGGGCTGATTTCTAATCGTGCTTTAACCTGGAATGTGTAGGCTGCAGTGTTTAGACTTTTATGAATGGTTGCAAAACTTCATGAATCAGTACTATAACGAATGTGGTGATATTATAAATGTGTAAACTTGATAAAAGTTAATACAGGGATCAAAAGTTATTCTTTTCTCCATCGAAAATGCCTTGCAAGAAAACCATGGACATGGGTGGAGCTCCGCCCCATACGGACAATCTGATTCGATCAGCCGCCGGTGGGCGGCGTCCAAACCGGACAGTTGAAAAGACAACGCGCGAGCGGCGCGCTCTCTCTTCTCTTCTTCTCTTGCAACTCTCTGGGGCTCCCGAACTCGTAACGGCGCGCTCCAACGCGCGCAAGGCTGACCTGGAAGCCGGCCCGCTGGACTCTCACAACGAAACCAGACAAAGAAGTCCAAGACCGTGCCAAAGCCGTAACACCACAGAATAACGAGCTCAACAACTTCAGAGGAGAGGGGAGCTTTCCCGGTGACGTCACGCAGCCATCTCAAGTCTCCACACGAGAACGACCAGAGCAACGCCGGAGCTGAACACGTGACGCCCGAAACAAAGAACTGAACTCACGCGGGAAAACGAAACAACTCCGAGCCTGCTTTAAACCCATCCAAGCAAGTACAAACTGAATTCCTAATCCTGACTAAACCGTTAAAATTCGATCTGAATGCAGTAACAAAGCAAAAGATTTGTTCGTGATCATTTTCCTGGTTGGTTAAGCTATGAAATAGAAAGAATATTATTCTTTCACCCACAGTTACCTTCAAAACTTTCGTATGCCTATGTGTGTGTATGTCTATGTCTTATCAGTTAATCCATTTATGTTAGAATAGCAATATCGCGAATAAATCGTTTTTTTCATTTCATAAAGAATTGTCTCTGGAATGTGATTTTAAGTATTTTTATCCTTACTTGCCCTAAAGATAACGCAGCCTAGCTCAAACTTAACGAAATTATCAATCTCGTTTATCTACCGGGGCCACGGAATGGAAGCGAGATTGTAATTGAGAGTAACAGAAAGTACCTTTTAGTGATTGCTGGACAAGCACTTAATAAGGTGTAAACTGTAGGTTAAATATTAATATGACTTTAATCAAGCCATATTAAATATTTAATAACTAATTCCCGGAGCTGAAACAATAGCTCTATATTAAACTGGTATTTTTACTACATAAATGGTGGAGGATGCGGGCATTAAAGATTTAAATCTGATAAATCAAACCAGAGACAACATACATATTTCTCACTTTTATCCGGAAGAATTGAGTAAATATAGAGAAACACGGTTATTTGTGATATTGCATGCTTGTTTGCGAAACACAGTGAGGTTGAATGAAAGGGAGTGTAACTGTTAACTCGAGTTCGAGAAGAAATTAAACTGCAGTAAATAATTAATAAAAGTCGCTCTAAAGCGCATGAGAGGCGAACAAGCGTGTCCCTTGTTGCCCCTCTCTTAAGGCCTTCGTGGTAATGCTTTGTTAGTGCGTGTTCCACTGCAAACCCAGCCACGTGACTCTCCCGCTGTAGAATATTAAAGTAGCTATTTAAGTAATTCTCAGCCAATTTTTGATTTCACGAGTGAAATTCAGACGCACGGCGCTCAAAGGAGTGGCCAGTCGTTTTTGAGAAAGGGAGACATTTTGCAAATCGATTTAATTGTTTGTTTTGTTATATGTGCGGTCTAAACAGACAAATATTCACATAATAGCCCGCTGAGGCTTTGTTGGGTTATAAGTAACCCGTAGATAAATGTATCTCGTCCTAAATGAGTGAGATTATATGTGCTATAGAAAATTCAAGTCTGAAGCGTGAAGCACATTTTCCTCCTGCCTACAGGCACTGCCTCGCCATAGCGACCAGTTTAACCACGTGGAGCTTAGCCACGTGTAAATAGCATTAGCGCTAAGCTAACAAAGAAACTGTAGCATTGTAGCAAAAGCCATGCTGGTAGCATTACGGCTAGCGATTAGCACATAGCATTTACAGCTTGAATGCAGTGTGTTTGGAAATGTGGTTCACAGCTAACACTAATTCCCTCTCTCTCTCTAGTCTCTCATTTAAAAGACTAACACGTTTTAAGTTGGCTGTGTTAATGTTTCCCAATCATCAGTGTTGATATTTTCACAGGTTGGTTTAATATAACAGCTGATTAAAGTCTTCTTACCTTTTGTGGGACCAGCTTAATAACTGGTGGGTTGTTAGAAGATAATTCAGTGTTACTTTGATAACATAGTGAGGTTGATTTAGTCCAATTATAATGGCTTTTTATGATTTCATAACACATCAATGGATGAGCGCTATTGTTAGGAATTTTTAATTGTTAATTGAATGTCACAATTGATTACAAATTAATTTTGAATTAATTTCATTTAACAAAATTTTCAATTCCTGCTTCCAACAACAGCATCCATTTACGAACCATAAACGCGCTTATAATTTGACCACTACAATAAAACCTTAAGTTATCTAGAGGGCCAGAAATTTTTTAATTTCATTTACAAGTAGGATACCGATTAATTATTATTATTATTATTATTTTTTTTTGGTGTTAAGGACAATGAGAGGAATGCTTAAGTTTGGAAATTATTTTAATTACTATTATGGGAATCCAAAACTAGTGATTTAGAAGCTGTAAATTAATTTAATAATTAATTATGAATTCGAACATTCTAATTACATTTAATAATTAATTACACTTCCTGTCTACATTTTGCAACAATATTGGTTTGTCAACTCAATTGCAGATTGCATTTGTAAATTCTAATCCTAAGTGAATCCTATTAATTTTAATTATAACATCATAAATTTTAATTAGAAACCAAATTCTAATTTTTAATGCTAATTCCAAACTTAAATACAAGTCCGGCTCTATCTGTAGGCCACACTTCATTTCCTTAGGTGATCTGATTAACTCAAGTAAAATTTAATAATAATTTTATTAAAATAATTTTATTAAATTAAAATTAGTCCTTTTTACTTAGGCCTGAGAGTAGATAGTGCTCCCCCTAGTGCTGTGTTAGAGAAGTGACAGTGACACCATACAGGTCATTTCTCACCAATCTGGAGCATAAAACGTAACCTTAGCATAGCGACTCAACAGCACCACCTTGTGCCAACGTATTAGTTTTAAATCTTGGGAATAAATCTTAATTTCTCTTTTCTTTTCTCCCTGTTACTAACTTCTAATTTGACTTGTTTGCTTAAAGCTAGCCAGGGGAAGATCACGAATAGAGCGAAATGTCACAATTGAACATATGTATGAAACTTGAGAACCACATTCAAACTGTTTATCATTTACCCTCTATTGTGAAATCCTATTCCCCCAGGTTAAAGCAGGCGCAATGAGAAGATAGACATCGGCAAAAGTTTTAACACGCGTGACACACGCTGACCAGCGTTGCGGTGTAAAATCCTGCCATTCAGGGACAAGTACTGTCATTGCTGTTGTTTTCCTCCATCAAGGAGAAAATTGGAATAGCAATACCAGTCTTGTTACAAAAGAGAAAACTCGCCTACAATCCTCTGATTAGAAGCGTCCTTCTAAGTCAGACTTAACAAAGCGAAGAGAGAATCTGCTATTAAAAGAGAGATCGGTCTAGTGTTATTGTCCCTGTGTACTCATTCTGTTAGTGTGCTTTTCTTTCTGTTTCCCAACAGTGCTGCCTCTACGTGGGCGCAATTTCTACGCAGAAGCTGCAAATTACACGCACCCCATCACAGAGGACCACAGAAACAGAATCACACTCAACACTAGCATACACTACACTGTGCACATTCACACCCCTGTTGTTTTGTTTGTGTTTTTGTTTTGCTTTGTTTCCCATCCAAGGTCTGTGTCAGTTCGGTCCAAGATCCCATCACCGCCAGAACATGTATCACCAGCCAGAACATGTCGGTCACTGGGAAGGACTGGAAATGTGGCTAAGTGCTACAACAGACAGCATCCTCCCTAAAGCTGCTGAAGCACTCCAACATCAGACACAGGACCAACTAGATGACAACATCACAAGCATCATGAGACAAGACCCAAGTCAAAACTACAATCACAAAGAATTAGCCAAGATCACCTCAAGCTTAAGTCACACACTCATCGCCACCCTCAAACTGAGCGACAAGTACGCCGCACAACGCCAGCAGGAGCTGACAAGCGCACAACGACGCATAGAGCAGCTGGAACGTGAAGCTCAGGTACGACGGGAAGGGACCGATGAGGTGGAGCAAGGCGCCGATGAGGAAATCAACAGGCTAAAAGAAACTCTAGAAGCTACCAGACACGAAATGCAGCAACTCAAAGAGGACCTCGCTGATTGTGCAGACAAGCTACAGTATGCAGAGAAGCTACTAGAGAAGGCAAAGACTGACTTCAGGGACAAAAACAGCAGAATCAAGGCCCTCGAAGCTCATTTGGCTGAATCAAGAAACGAGATCAGCCGCCTAACACAACAGCTCGACTACGTCACAGAGGAGTCTGAAAGTTTCCAAGAGGAACTCAAGCACGCTTACGAACTACGCCATGAGCCGTCAAGGACAGGACGTGCACCAACCGCACCCCTGCCAAGCAGGACCAAGTCACCTGTGCCTGGACTGACACGTGAACATAAGACAGAGGGGGTGATGTTAAAACAGTCACCAGCGCCGTCTGAAGAACTTTATATCACGACAGAACCAGAAGAATCTGCTGCAGCCAGCCGCAGATCGTCGCACAGCTTGGACCTAAAAGACCTTGACAAGCTCGCCCGAAACGTTAGCAAATTCAACCCCAGCGTGCCAAACAGCCAAACGGTCCAGGCGTATCTGCAAGATATTGATTTCCATCTGGAAATGCGACCTAACGTTACGGACAAAGATAAACTCTATTTACTCCGAACGACATCCAGCCCTGAAGTACGCAGCTTCCTGGACCGGCAGCCTGTTAACACAAAGACTGATTATCAACGGCTGCGAAAAGCCCTTATTAAAGAGTTCGCCGACCCTGAGTCCGATCAAGGCTTAGTGGCTGCCCTGGAGACGAGACAAGGACGTCACGACACTCCTCAAGCTTACTATAGTCGACTCAGACAAGCATATTTTGGAACTCGCAATGATTCTGACATGGAAGATGAACTGAACTTTAAAACTCTCTTCCTCAGGAATCTTCATCCTGGCATAAGCCACCATCTTGGCGTTCTCGCATGTCCACGAACGATGAACACTCAGCAGTTGCGAGACTTGGTGCAAAAGGCCTACTACAAACAAAAGATGGCCTCAGAAAAGAGCGCCAAAACCCCAGCAGTTCTTGATTTCAACACGCAACACCATGAACTGGCTCTAGAGGGCACCCAACGCCAAGACAGCGCTAAGCCACCACACAGAGAATGGAATGCACCCCCGTCCAACAGAGAACGAGACTCACACGCTGACACCCGACCTGAACAGAGGTATGACCGATGGGATGGACCGCGTGGACGTCAACGCTCACCTGGACGACACTGGGAGAAGTGGTCTCATGAGAATCAGTGGGAAAAGGAAGACGAACCAGAGTCAGCCTGACTAGCTGTCAGACGGAACGGCAGTGACAAGCTGAACAAATCAGCCCCAGAAAACAGCACCGCTTCACCTTGCTCTCAGAGAACAGTAAACACCCTAACTTCAGATGGACATGAAACCCCACCTGAAAACCCAGCAACAGAGTTAAACACTAACTCAACACCCAATACTCCAAATCACAGCAGCGTCCAACAAACACCTGCTGATGAAACTCCAAGTTCCTGAAAGTGCTGTCTCAGTCACCTGCCATTCCTCCGGAGAACACCAGATCAGGTCTGACATCCTAAACGTTTCCTCCCAAACTCCAGCCCCTCAAATGACCAAAACGATGCCCTCACCACAGCAGGTGCATCACATGAAGAGTCCTGGACCTTTCATGCCCTCCCACCCAACCCTACAGTGGCAGCAGTAACCCGCCGCCAACACGCCACTGGCGAGCACACCCCTGCCCTCCTGCATTACCATACCACCTCAGTTCGCTGCTGACGATCTCCTCACCCTCACATGCGGATTCGTCACTACGAACCATGACAGCTCACATGTCAAAACCATGATAACACATCCTCCGAGCTCCGCAAGCTCCACTCTGTCGACTACATGCTACATCTGCAAGACGGTGTCCACACGTATGTCCCTGAGCCACTCACTGCGCCACAGCTCGTAGTTCCTCACGGCCAGAGGGGGAGTACATGGACACACGCACACGATGCACCATGATGGGTTGCCAGTGCCAACCGGCAAATCCAAACCACCGACAGGAAAAGGGGGAGGATCCGACCCACTGACACAGACCGACAACCATATGCACCACACAAGCATAATTATTGTCATTTTAGGAAAACATATAGCAACCATGCTTAGACACAACCCATATTCTCTCCTCCGCAGCACTGCTAGGACCAATCTAGTAGAGAGGAGTTACTCTCAATTTTTTTTTTTTTCCATTATTATATAATTTTTTTTTATTAATTTTTTTTTTTAATTTTTTTTTAATTTTATTTTTAGTTTAAAACTATTTTTTTTTTTTTTTTTATTTTTTTTTTATTTTTTTTTTTTTTATATTTTTTTATTTTTTTTATTTACTTTATCGTTTGGGTTCTTTATCGCGTGTCTCACTTTGTGTTTCCTTTCCTCTCTTTCACTTTGAACCCCTTAACCAAACCTTGAATCCAGGTCCTGAAATTGAGATCGACTCCCGTCAGTAAAGTCGTTGTAATTCGCTGTGAGAACCGCTGTCGACCGATCGAGGCCACCCGCCAAAATCATGAACGACATGATACACGATGTAAGTTCCTCGATTGACAACGTAGCCATGAATAGGATTCCGTGCTACACGATACCTCTTAGCCTTGTTCAAACGTTGTAACTTCGGCCACTGCGGGCCCCGCTAGTCTCATCCAAACCCATCTCGCCCCTTTCCCGGTAGCGCTATTCCCATATACGCAAACCCGGAAACAGGTGATTTAGTGGCCTTTTCAGTTTGCCCATTATCGACGTTAATAATGTTTACCGGCTCAAAGACGTTGTGAATGCGGGATTACGGCAAGGGAAAACCTATGCAAAAATCCAAACTCCTAAAGTCGCTGCGTATTACGAGAACAACGAACGGTTGTATCTGGCCCCAAACTCAAAGATGGGCACGCTCACTTAGGACATTCACTTCCCCCCCTCCTACCCGAGTAAACTCTGCGTACGCGATAATACCAAGGGCATCTGCGGTTTAGAATCCATTAAACCCGACACTAGCTGCCCCGCCGAAACAACACCACGTTCTCAAGTTGAGGTAACGCAAGCCGAAATCATCAGAAACCGTTGGCTGGTCAGTACCCCAGCACGACCAGCCACCCTCACATGTGATTAACACGACGCCACGCGCATTAATTTGCCCAACCAAATGTTATGGATCACTGTCCCGAAGGGCGTGATCCTCCATATTGACGAGTTAGCATTGTATCACCTCACCGACGATGAATATCAGGTTGAAATCGAAATCTCTTAGTGAATTGACACCGGCTGACAGCGCTAGAAGCTATCGCTCGCCTTCCGCCCGCCGGCGCGCCAATTATTCGGTCCTGGTCTGCCGCTGACACGGCGCTTTGTATCTCTACTATCGTAGGATATGTTATGAATTTGACACTGGCCTTCCTCCTACACAAGCGAGTGAACGTCGTCCAAGAGTCTCTCAACAAATGCACGTCAGGCGTCCCTCGCCTTTTTCGACGTGGTAATCCCGACCGAGACCCCGAACCCGAGAATTTGAACAACCTGACTGAGATCATGCCTATACCGCCTCGTCGAGCCCCTGACAATTAAAAGTCAAAAATGACCCAATTGTCAATAATGATAAACAATGCATCCCTATGTCTTCTCAAGTTTCTAACCTGTTCCTTCCCAAATTACCCTGCACCAGGTTTTAGTCAGTGATAGGAATGATGTTTGTGTCTTGTATGTGCCTGTTCTTCCTGCCTCTTGTTCCAGGGCCTGACAATGTTCCATCAGGGGAACATCACCAAGCCCAAGGGGGATATGTAACCTATATACCGGCAGGAATTCACCAGAAGGGGGGCAGCTAAAGAATCAGCAGCCCTCTAAAAGCCCCTCCTCCGCCTCAGCGCAAAAGCGCGCGTTTTCTTCCTGTTGTGGAACAAAAGGAATGTGCGGGAACGCTTCTCAAAGACATTCGTTCATTTCATGACTTGCAAAGCATCCACAAAGATATATGGATATTAATGTGTACTCTTTCTCTCATATGCTTGTGGAATATGAATATTAATTTAAGAAAACGTGGGCTGATTTCTAATCGTGCTTTAACCTGGAATGTGTAGGCTGCAGTGTTTAGACTTTTATGAATGGTTGCAAAACTTCATGAATCAGTACTATAACGAATGTGGTGATATTATAAATGTGTAAACTTGATAAAAGTTAATACAGGGATCAAAAGTTATTCTTTTCTCCATCGAAAATGCCTTGCAAGAAAACCATGGACATGGGTGGAGCTCCGCCCCATACGGACAATCTGATTCGATCAGCCGCCGGTGGGCGGCGTCCAAACCGGACAGTTGAAAAGACAACGCGCGAGCGGCGCGCTCTCTCTTCTCTTCTTCTCTTGCAACTCTCTGGGGCTCCCGAACTCGTAACGGCGCGCTCCAACGCGCGCAAGGCTGACCTGGAAGCCGGCCCGCTGGACTCTCACAACGAAACCAGACAAAGAAGTCCAAGACCGTGCCAAAGCCGTAACACCACAGAATAACGAGCTCAACAACTTCAGAGGAGAGGGGAGCTTTCCCGGTGACGTCACGCAGCCATCTCAAGTCTCCACACGAGAACGACCAGAGCAACGCCGGAGCTGAACACGTGACGCCCGAAACAAAGAACTGAACTCACGCGGGAAAACGAAACAACTCCGAGCCTGCTTTAAACCCATCCAAGCAAGTACAAACTGAATTCCTAATCCTGACTAAACCGTTAAAATTCGATCTGAATGCAGTAACAAAGCAAAAGATTTGTTCGTGATCATTTTCCTGGTTGGTTAAGCTATGAAATAGAAAGAATATTATTCTTTCACCCACAGTTACCTTCAAAACTTTCGTATGCCTATGTGTGTGTATGTCTATGTCTTATCAGTTAATCCATTTATGTTAGAATAGCAATATCGCGAATAAATCGTTTTTTTCATTTCATAAAGAATTGTCTCTGGAATGTGATTTTAAGTATTTTTATCCTTACTTGCCCTAAAGATAACGCAGCCTAGCTCAAACTTAACGAAATTATCAATCTCGTTTATCTACCGGGGCCACGGAATGGAAGCGAGATTGTAATTGAGAGTAACAGAAAGTACCTTTTAGTGATTGCTGGACAAGCACTTAATAAGGTGTAAACTGTAGGTTAAATATTAATATGACTTTAATCAAGCCATATTAAATATTTAATAACTAATTCCCGGAGCTGAAACAATAGCTCTATATTAAACTGGTATTTTTACTACACTAGCATATGAGGATATTTGGTAGAGATCGACCGATATATCGGTTTACCGATATTTAAGCATTTTACCATAATCGGATATCGGTAAAAAAAAAAAAAAAGTTTTTTATTTTTTTTGTCACATACACAATTATACAGAGTATAACCAGCAGTGAAATGTGTGCTCTGTATTTGACCCATCCAAGCACACACACACCTGGAGCAGTGGAGACACACACACACACACACACCTGGAGCAGTGGAGACACACACACACACACACACCTGGAGCAGTGGAGACACACACACACACACACACCTGGAGCAGTGGAGACACACACACACACACACACACACACACACACACACACCTGGAGCAGTGGAGACACACACACACACACACACACACACACACCTGGAGCAGTGGGCACTGTTCACTCAGGAGAAGCTCCAGCGCGGCCACCGCATGTAACTTTATACAAGATTCACTCGTTTGAAACATGCTAAATTATATTAACATTTACTATAGAACCATTATTTCCCCAATAAACATCTCTATCTAAATTAATTATTTATTATCTCCGCAAGCGATCGCAGTTTGAGTATAGTTCTGAGTAAATAGATAAACCGCGCTGTCAGCAGTTTTCATAATCTAGAATGACAAAAACATTTTAATAATTCTGATAAATCATGCCAGTTAAGAAATGCAATAAAATACGATGTTTTGTTTGTTATAGCTTATTTCAATATTCCAGAGAATATTATCCAGTGAATTATTCTTCACTCTTTAGTCTATTAAACAGATTATAAACCTAAAACTGTAGTTTAAAATGAAGTTGATATGACTTCTGTCCTTTATTTTCTCCATTTGAAAAAGTTAGAAATTCTTTTGCTTATTGTTAATATCAGTGTTGCTGATGATGCTTTTTATAAATAAAATGTTTTTATTGTAATTTTAAGATTACATTTTACATGAAAGAATGTTAATTTTCAACAGTTTTTTGTTGTTGTTAAGACGACTGAAAGAAGGAAAAACCCAAAGCAAAGAATGGACTTCACTCAGTTATTTATTTACTTTATAACAGCAAATAAATATCGGTTCTGCATATCGGTTATCGGGTACATAAACGTACAAATAATCGGTATCGGTTATAAAAAAAAATCAATATCGGTCGATCACTAATATTTGGACTTACCAAAATGCTGCTGACCAGAATCATTTCAAAGAGCGTAGGCCCCAGGTTAAAGACCAGCGCGCTGAGCACGAAGCTGATTCCTCGAGTGCCACGGTCGATGGCTTTGGACAGCGCTCCGGTCTGCCTGCTCAGGTGGAAGCCCAGGTCCAGGTTGTGAAGATGGAGAAAGACGTTCTTGGCTATCCTCCTGATGGAGCTCTGAGCCACCTTCCCGAACACTGCGTTCCTCAGCTCATTGAAGAGAGCGGCTACGGCGCGGGAAACACCGTCTGAAAACACACGCGTTCACTGTCAACACAACACACACTTAACAGCACAGAAAACCAAAATGAGATGAAGCGTGTGCCACTTGATTTGCATAGTTGCTGGAGAAACAAAGGGAGTCGTTGCATGCGGCGTTGACAACATCCAATAAATTAGGAGTTATTGGAGACAGGCACAGCAGCACTCTCATGCCCCTGGAAGAGCCTAACATTACACACTGCATATTATTTGCATGCGTGTCTGTATGAATGTTAACAAGCTTCAGGGAACTGCTGCATGACAACTGAGTACAGATTTCTTCACTCAAGAGCACCTGAAGCTCATTAAACCAGCTCTTCTTGACCCACGAGTAGATCTGACTCACTGTATAGCTGCTTTAACAACAATAACACCCTTTAGGTAACAAGAGCCTTGTTAAGGCTTTAAAGCAACTGTATGTATGGAAGACATTTCATTTTCAAAATTAATCTGATGCTACACTCATTAATAAGAATGGCTTCTGTTTCTGAAGCCATTCATAAGAGTGAATAGCACATATTTAACTGCAGGAGGCTTCAAAGTTGCAAATATGCACAAAACTACATTCTATTAATTAAACCAGAACTGAGGTACAAACAAATTAGGCTCAAATTAGACTCATTAGGAGTCAGTGGTTTGAAGCAGCTTGCCAGCGGTGGCTGTTAAACACCTTTGATTTAGAAATGTCCTTTCTAAAATAGCCTACTGCTTATGTACATTCATAAAGTCTTCCAGTTTCATCTGGGTTTACGAAAATGTTCTCAGCATTTTAACATTCTATCAGCTACTGATGAACACATTCATAATGTAACATGCATAACTATGTATTTTTACTAAACACATTATTTCTTATTTACGTGTAATGCAGGGGTTTACAAACCTTTTTTTGCTATCTAAACCTCTTCCACCTAATATACCCACATGAAGTACCCCTGCAATTTTAAGGTAGTAGTATATTCATGATTAGTTAATGGTCACGTGACTTGTCTTTTCATAGTTATATTAAAATGAATTATTAATGCAACTATTTACTGACTTAATATATTTTCATTAAACCCTGCAGTTCCTACATGGAGCCTTAACGCAATGTCATGTGTAATGCACTTCATGTTGTTAGTAACAATGAATGGCCATACAGTTATTTTTTTAAATATGATGTTAGAATTGAGATACCAAAAGTCATTAATGAACTTGACATGAACATCTATTTAGGTGGGAAACAAAACTGCTCTTAATGCATTAAATTCACAGCCTCAGGATGAATAGTGCCTTGAATACAATATCAATCAAGGCAAATTCTGCAGAGATAATCTGTGCCTTGCAACGCACACCAATCACACAAGCAGCGGCAGAGAAGCATTTAATGGTCTGTGTGCACAGGACCTAATGGCTCTCATTAAAATATGCAGTGAATTTTCACTTTAAGACACAATGATTCGCAAAGTGCTTAGTTACCGTTAGTCATTATCTTCATTCAAACATGCACTTGGGCTCCATTGGGTGGCACAAACTGCCATCTTCAACACAAGCAAACTATGACTAGAATTAATTATACAAATGAATTAGTCGAACTCCATGACAAGGAAAAGCATGTTCATCAGTTTTATATCACACCTGTACCGTTCACAAATACCTCATCTCGATGGCCATCAAGGCCATCAAGTGCACAGAAAAAGTATCTCGATGAGTTTGTTGAACTTATGCAACCGTTCTCCTTTAATTAATGCATGGATGAAAACCACCTGATGATGGCGAGGTTTGTGGAAAACACAACATGTAAATAAGCTTGTTACAAGATCAAAGTTACAAGATAACACCTTTCTGTCTCCGGACACATTCCTGTTCTGTCCTAGTAATAATACTGTACGTGTTATTAAATTATGCACTATGAAAACCTCCTGAAACTATAAACTGGACCCGACAGAAAACCCAGGACAAACTGCTATGGGTCATTTCATGCACAAAATAACATATACATAAACTTCTTAAAAGCATAATAGCCAGTTTAACTACGGTTTAGAGCAGGGTTATATTATACAGGTGCTGGTCATATAATTAGAATTATAATTAGAATATCATCAAAAAGTTGATTTATTGCACTAAATCCATTCAAAAAGTGAAACTTGTATAATGTAAACATTCATTCCACACAGACTGATATATTTAAAGTGTTTATTTCTTTTAATTTTGATGATTATAACTGACAACTAATGAAAACCCCAAATTCAGTATCTCAGAAAATTAGAATATTACTTAAGACCAATACAAAGAAAGGATTTTTAGAAATCTTGGCCAACTGAAAAGTATGAACATGAAAAGTATGAGCATGTACAGCACTCAATACTTAGTTGGGGCTCCTTTTGCCTGAATTACTGCAGCAATGCGGCGTGGCATGGAGTCGATCAGTCTGTGGCACTGCTCAGGTGTTATGAGAGCCCAGGTTGCTCTGATAGTGGCCTTCAGCTCTTCTGCATTGTTGGGTCTGGCATATCGCATCTTCCTCTTCACAATGCCCCATAGATTTTCTATGGGGTTAAGGTCAGGCGAGTTTGCTGTCCAATTAAGGACAGGGATACCATGGTCCTTAAACCAGGTACTGGTAGCTTTGGCACTGTGTGCAGGTGCCAAGTCCTGTTGGAAAATGAAATCTGCATCTCCATAAAGTTGGTCAGCAGCAGGAAGCATGAAGTGCTCTAAAACTTCCTGGTATACGGCTGTGTTGACCTTGGACCTCAGAAAACACAGTGGACCAACACCAGCAGATGACATGGCACCCCAAACCATCACTGACTGTGGAAACTTTACACTGGACCTCAAGCAACGTGGATTCTGTGCCTCTCCTCTCTTCCTCCAGACTTTGGGACCCTGATTTCCAAAGGAAATGCTAAATTAACTTTCATCAGAGAACATAACTTTGGACCACTCAGCAGCAGTCCAGTCCTTTTTGTCTTTAGCCCAGGCGAGACGCTTCTGACGCTGTCTGTTGTTCAAGAGTGGCTTGACACAAGGAATGCGACAGCTGAAACCCATGTATTGCATACTTCTGTGCGTAGTGGTTCTTGAAGCACTGACTCCAGCTGCAGTCCACTCTTTGTGAATCTCCTCCACATTTTTGAATGGGTTTTGTTTCACAATCCTCTCCAGGGTGCAGTTATCCCTAATTGCTTGTACACTTTTTTCTACCACATCTTTTCCTTCCCTTCGCCTCTCTATTAATGTGCTTGGACACAGAGCTCTGTGAACAGCCAGCCTCTTTTGCAATGACCTTTTGTGTCTTGCCCTCCTTGTGCAAGGTGTCAATGGTCGTCTTTTGGACAACTGTCAAGTCAGCAGTCTTCCCCATGATTGTGTAGCCTACAGAACTAGACTGAGAGACCATTTAAAGGCCTTTGCAGGTGTTTTGAGTTAATTAGCTGATTAGAGTGTGGCACCAGGTGTCTTCAATATTGAACCTTTTCACAATATTCTAATTTTCTGAGATACTGAATTTGGGGTTTTCATTAGTTGTCACTTATAATCATCAAAATTAAAAGAAATAAACACTTGAAATATATCAGTCTGTGTGGAATGAATGTATACATTATGTGTATGGATAATGTGAAATAAATCATGGAATTAGTGAAATAAATCAACTTTTTGATGATATTCTAATTATATGACCAGCACCTGTATATATACACACATACAAACACACACATATATATAAATATACACACACACACACACACACACACACACACACACACACACAGACACACACACACAGTGCTCAGCATAAATGAGTACACCTCCTTTGAAAAGAAACATTTTAAACAATATCTCAATGAACACAAAAACATTTTCCAAAATGTTGACAAGACTAAGTTTTATATAACATCTGTTTAACTTATAACATGAAAGTAAGGTTAATAATATAACTTAGAGAACAAAACTTTCAGTTTTACTCAAATTAGGGTGATGTACAAATGAGTACACCCCACTGAAAGTCTCTGGCGCAAAGCTAAATTTTAGACTACAACTGTCTAATTTAACAAGAAGTCAACCACAGTAGTCTAATTATTCATTACACAGGTGTTCAGCAGACAGTTGACTATAAAAGGGTGTTACTTAAAGAAAACCCCTTCCCATTTCATGCTGTCAGCAATGGCACCACATGGAAGAGAAATGTCACAAGACCTCAGAAAGAAAATTATTTATTTATGAACAGAGTTGAAGAACATTTCAACAACAATAACCCAAGAAGCATGTGGCAGGGTATCAACAACATCACAGGCTTTAAAGGGAATAAACCAGCTACTGTGAACATTGCCGCCTCTCTACCGGACGAGCTCAACACCTTTTATGCTCGGTTCGAGGCTGATAACAACGCCCACACAGAGAGCGCTGCCGCGGCTGCTGCAGAAGAGGTCAGCCCACTCAAGCTTTCTGTCGCGGACGTAACCCGATCCTTTAAACGGGTGAACATCCGTAAAGCCGTAGGCCCAGATGGTATACCAGGCCGTGTGCTCAAAGCATGCGCTTTCCAGCTAGCCGGGGTTTTTACAGACATTTTCAATCTGTCCCTCTCTCTGTCTGTGGTTCCCTCATGCTTCAAAAAATCCATCATTGTGCCCATACCGAAGAAAAATAAAATCACATGCTTGAATGACTGGAGGCCCATCGCTCTGACACCCATCTTCAGCAAGTGTTTTGAGAAGCTCGTCAGAGACCACATCTGCTCTGTGCTGCCTGCTTCACTGGACCCACTACAATTTGCATACCGCAGTAACCGTTCCACAGACAATGCTATTGCCTTCACCCTGCACACTGCTCTCTCCCACCTGGAAAATAAGAACACCTATGTGAGGATGCTGTTCGTGGATTATAGTTCGGCATTTAACACCATAGTGCCTGCCACACTGGTTGCGAAGCTCCAGACTCTAGGACTGAACAGATCTCTGTGCAGCTGGATCCTGGACTTCCTGACAGGCAGAAGTCAGGTGGTCAGAATGGGCAACAACACATCATCTCCCCTGATCCTCAACACTGGTGCACCGCAGGGTTGCGTCCTCAGCCCACTCCTGTACTCCCTGTGCACACATGACTGTACAGCAACACACAGCTCCAATGTCATCGTCAAATTTGCTGATGACACAACGGTGATAGGCCTGATCACCGACAACGATGAGACGGCCTACAGAGAGGAGGTGAGCACCCTGACTAAATGGTGTCAGGAGAACCACCTCTCACTCAACATCGACAAGACCAAGGAGCTGGTGGTGGATTACAGGAGACAGAGCAGAGAACACACACCCATCACCATCGACAAGACACCTGTGGAGCGGGTTAACAGCTTTAAGTTCCTCGGCGTTCACATCACCGAGGATCTCACATGGTCTGCTCACACAGATGCAGTGCTGAAGAAGGCACATCAGCGTCTATTCTTCCTGAGACGGCTGAGGAAGTTTGGAACGAGCCCCAGAATCCTCAGGTCCTTCTACACTACACCTACACTGTGGAGAGCATCCTGACCGGCTGTATCACCGCCTGGTTTGGAAACAGCACCGCTGGCAACCGCAGGGCTCTGCAAAGGGTCGTGCGAACTGCCCGCCGCATTGTTGGAGGTGAGCTTCCCTCCCTCCAGGATATCTACACCAGGCGGTGCATGAGGAAAGCCCGGAGGATTATCAAAGACCCCAGCCACCCGTCCCACAGACTGCTCTCTCTGTTGCCCTCAGGGCGACGTTTCCGCAGCATCCGATCCCGCACTAGCCGACTGAGGGATAGCTTTTTCCCTCAGGCTATCAGGCTAATGAACAGTCAGAAATGACCCACCCTACAACACACTCCCACTCACACAACATGCCATGCACTGCACTTTAACACAGTTCAACTGGACTACACGCACACACTGCACTAACACAACCTATCTGCTATCACTGGACACCATACAATGCACATCCACGACACTGCATATGCATAATCTGTTGCACCTTTGCACAACCATCTGCTGCTCAACCAATCTGCTGTTAATTTATAATCTGTTGCACCTTCACATTATTACTATGTATAGACTACATAATGTATAGATACTGTACATAATGTAGATGTGCCCATACGGTGTATAATGTGTAGTTGATAATTAAGTATGTCTTTATAGACACACATCTAAGGCCACTGTTGGATTTCTGAAGAAGAACAGGGTGAAAGTGATTCAGTGGCCAAGTATGTCTCCTGATCTGAACCCAATCGAACACCTATGGGGAATTCTGAAGAGACGTTTATTTGTGTGCACTCAGAATAACAACGAAACGTTGCGCTTTTAAGCAAACAGGATGCGCTTTAGGTCTCATGTGAACTTGAGCGAGAAACTTCGAAACTCCGTCTTTGAAAAATATATCTATAGAGAGTGAAATGTCTAAAAAATAAAAATAGAAGACGTGTGTGTTAGCATGGATGATTTACATGAAATTTAATCTGTGCAACACTGTGCATAAGATGGCTTTCAGTTCAATATAATAACAAAAAACGACATTTTGGGTTTTTATTCAACTAATAAGGTGGGCACGCTGTGATCTGTACTATATTTTTACTGTAATTGACAGTTATCGGCAAAAAAACAAAAAAACAACAACACGGGAGTGGGAGGGAATGGGAGTCATTCTTCCGGGAGTGGAACGGGATTTTCCTCCAGTTTTTTCGTGGGATTGGGACGGGAAGAGATTAAAGTTTGTGATGCATTTTGGAAACAGGAGATGAGCCCCTGGTCTAATGCGCCACCTGGCTTGAGAAACCCGTTCTCAAAGACTTACTTTTAGTCATTATTTGGGTAGCACACATATTCTGAATGCCTTCACCAGAATTCAAATGAGCCATTTTAATCTAGATTAATCTAGATTAATTCCAAGATTACAGTGAGATTAATCTAGATTAAAAATTTTTATCTATGCCCACCTCTAATATATATATATATATATATATATATATACACACATTAAAACACAACAAAAATGCTAAAACTTGAACTAAAAAAAGGGAAAATATAAAAATGTAAAAAAAAAATAAATATCAACATTAATTAAAAGTTCAATAGTATCTCATTTATACTAAAACAATTCTGGTTTAGAGATGGTCACAAAACACCAACACAATAAAATACCTAAAACAGTGCTAACAGTACTACCTCAGGATAAAAAACAACAACAAAAACATTATATTTAATAAATGATGCTTCTGATTTTGGTGCATTGATGGGAGAAAAATCATATTTTTCTCTCTCTGCTGACACAGTGTTAGTTCAGCCAGGAGTTTGAGATCAATGCGGTCAAAGTGACGAGCAAACGAATCACAAACTACCAAATTGCATTTGCACCCAGAGCAGAAACTCTTCACAATGAATCTAAAAAGCAATATTGACACAAAACTTTTGGGGAAAGGTCAGTTGGCGCTTAATATGCAGCACGCTTCCCAAAATAAAGTCAAACACCTGCCAAGACAGGAGCAGGCAGCACTCACAGCCAATCAGAACAGCCGTTGCCATGGTGGCCACCGTGTTCGGCGCGTCGCCCAGGTTCAACATGTGTCCCGACATCTGGTTCAGGTCATCCACCACATATTTAAACATGAAGGGCACCATCACGTTGGTTATCTGGAGGACAAGCAGAGAAAAGGAGAGGTTGAGGTGAGCATGCCAAATGTTTTTCTTGCTTCCTGAGTGCACTGATGGGCCGTGTGCGTCCTCCTGCAGACACAGCTCAAAATAAGTTGCTTGATGCATCACTAATGGAATTGAAATGGTTATTAAAGATAATTAAAAGCTCGCGGACAGCTGCTGGGTCGTGCCAATAGACAGCGGCGCATTAGCTGGGCAACATTTCCCTTGAATCTGGCCCCACTTTTGCTCACTCCTTTCATCACATGTGACATTTCTACACCACTCGATGATGAATATTGAGTGAATCTTATAAAACCCGTGTCAAGAACATGTTCTCATCATATTTCACCCTGAAAAAACAGTTAGATATTTTGTTTTGTGACATTTTTTAATGAAAGCTAATCACATTTTCTACCACAATTCCCAAATGCATGCATTTTAATGCATATATAAATATATAATGTTTGTGTGTGTGTGTGTGAGTGTGTGTGTGTGTGAGTGTGTGTGTGTATGAGTGAGTGTGTGTGTGTGTGTGTGTGTAAGTGAGTGTGTGTGTGTGTGAGTGTGAGTGTGTTTTAGTGAGTGTGTGTGTGTGTGTGTGTGTGTGTGTGTGTGTGTGTGTGTGTGAGTGTGTGTGAGAGTGTGTGTGTGTGTGAGTGTGTGTGTGAGAGTGTGTGTGTGTGTGGGAGTGTGTGTGTGTGAGTGTGTGTGTGTGTGAGTGATTGAGTGAGTGAGTGAGTGAGAGTGAGTGAGTGAGAGTGAGTGAGAGTGAGTGTGTGAGTGTGTGTGAGTGTGTGTGTGAGTGTGTGTGAGTGTGTGTGAGTGTGTGTGAGTGTGTGTGTGAGTGTGTGTGTGTGTGAGTGTGTGTGTGTGTGTGTGTGTGTGTGTGTGAGTGTGTGTGTGTGTGTGTGTGTGTGTGTGTGTGAGTGTGTGTGTGAGTGTGTGTGTGAGTGTGTGTGTGAGTGTGTGTGCACACAAGTATGAATGTATATGCACACAGCAATTAAAAAGTTTGGGATCATTATTTGTAATGTAAAGTCTCTTCTGCTCATCAAGGCTGCATTTATTTGTTCAAAAACAAATATAAAATAGAAATATTGTTACGATTTTAAATTACAGTTTTAATATATAGGGCCAGTTTTACTAACAGCTTGTGCGAGCGCAAACCGTCTTTTGGCGTTAAAATAGTACTGTCAGGTTTTACTAAAGACGCGCAGTGATGAATTAGCGCTGAAAAGGCATAGACAGTTATTTTTGCGCCTGACCGTATTGAATATGCATTTCTAAGATTTAACCTTTCCGTTGCAAAAGTTATGGGAGGAGAGTATTCAACTGAATCATGCAACGAGTTTTACTAATGCATGCACTCGTTAGATTACTGTTTTTGCGCCATTATTTAATGCCCAAATAAAGCATGTCTTTAAAATATTTTGCGATTTAAATGGTTGCAATTATTGTTGCAGAGAGCGCGTAGTAGAATGGAGAAGATTTGTTTTACATGTATTCATTTATTTTGAATGCCAGAAGAACACATTATTCGAACATATCATGTTATTTTTAATTTGCTTCAGTAAATAAGAGACGGCTTGGAACCCTCAACTATGAGTCACACAATACCAGGTCTATCAAAACTTCTTGCAAAACTTTTGGCCTCCGGTCCTTTTCAGCGTACTGTGGCTTCTTTATTCTTTATTTGCGACTATGCTAATTTGTGCTGCGCTTGGTATATTGTGCTGGTCGATATGTAAATGAGATGTTACGTTGTGTTCTTTAATTTGCGCAGTTGCTAGTAAATCACCCGCAGTTCGCTGTTTTGGAATTGCGCTCTCGCGGTAATTTGCCCTGTTTAATAAAACTGGCCCGTAAAATATAATTTATTCATGTGATGCAAAGCTGAACTTTCTTAACTGGAGCCAGTCTTCAGTGTCACATGATCCTTCAAAAAGAATAATTTATCTTGCTTTGATAGATATTATAACTGTTATCCAGCAAGGATGTGTTAAATTGAAAAACAAGTAACAGACGTATAGTTTTATCAAAGAATCCTAAAGAAAGTATTTAGAGGTTCCAAAAAAAATCAAGCAGCACAACATTAATAATAAATCAGCATATTAGAATGATTTCTGAAGTTCCAGCAGTACTGACACACTTAATGTAAAGACAACGTCATAGAAATAAAGACACATTTAGCCCCCCCCCCCCGCAGACACACCAAAATGTCATTGTAACATTTCACCCCAAACATATCAACATGCAAACAGCCTACACATTACACAGAACTAGACCTGTATAAAAGACAAACGGAGCATTAAATGATATAGCGGTGGTATGATAAAGAAACGCACCTTGGCTCCAGCGAGGAGACCCAGAGATATGGCCACTCGAGCGCGCAGGTCCGGTCTGTCCTTAGGCCAAACATACGTCAACATGGCCCGCAGAATCTTTGAGGAGTTCACTTCCTTCAGCTGGCAACAAACAAAACAATATGCATTTTAAAAAGGGTTTCCCAGAATTAAATTAGAAATCTTTAGATAAATCAGAATATGCATGCGTGTGTGTGTGTGTGTATATATACGTATATATTAGTGCTGTCAAATGATTAATTGCGATTAATTGCATCCAAAATCATTTTGTTTTACATAATGTGTGTGTGTGTACGGTGTATATATCTAAATACACACACACATACTGTATTTAGAAAATATTTACATGTATATATTTATATTCATAAATGTAACTTATGCATAAATGTATTTAATATATAAACATAAAATTGTTCTTACATATATACATGCATGTATGCATACATACATAATATATGCACAGTGCACACACACATATTATGAAAACAAAAACAGATAGATAGGTGTGTGTGTGTGTGTGTGTGTGTGTGTGTGTGTGTGTGTGTGTAAATATATATACACACAAACACACGGGTTTTCAGAGAATGCAAATTGTGAATGAAAAACTGTGTTGTTTCAAGGCAAAACAAAATTGGGGCATTTCCTGTAATATTTAGGATGTAAATTATGAAGTGGTGCTGTACGATACACCATATCTTCAGCAGAGGGCAGCAGAGATCCACAAAGCCCTCTGCAGTCCAGCTCCAGCTCAGAGCACATGAATGGCAGCCCATCCACTGTCACTCAACCTGAAGACGAGTTAACCAACCCATCTGCACACGAGATCAGCACAACGTGCAAAACCTCATCAACAAAGCTCTCTGCAAGCACAACCCACCAGTCTAGTTTGACAGGTTTGCTAGAGGTGTAAGAGTCCTCGCACTATAGACCAATTGCATTAGCAGCACAGTTGATGAAGGTTTTGCCGGTATTTAACAATATTAAGCAGGTAATGTGTGCAGCGGAGGATAAACTACAGTCTGCTTGTTGATGCAATTATCAATCTCTTACACAAAGCACTATAAGTCACTCCGGGTAACAGCATCTTTCATTTCTCTAGTGCATTATTACTATCTAGCCTACACTACTTAGCTGGAAAGCACTGCAGTACATCAGAGTCTGGTCAACTGGTTAACTAACCATCTCTCTATAGACCACATGTGAGCGAGGATGCACTTTTGTGGACTGCTGGGAGATAAACTATCTTAGGCTAAGTGCATGTAAGACTATAGAAACTGTGGTTGATTTATAGTAGATAGATATCCTCAGCAAGTGGCACCAGTACACATACAAGGGTCGGAAACTGAGATTTTAACAGCATAGAGGTACCTGGGTGTATATTTGTTTGATTGATCTGACAATACAATCAAATCAATGAGGGTCAAAGACTTATTCATCTGTTAAGACGACTGAGATCCTTCAGGGGGGTGTCATGTACCACTTAAGATTGGTGAGAAAAGGAGAGGAACAAATTAAACAAGCTCATGAAGGCATGTTGTAATGTGTGTTACCCAGAATGACGGACAAACTGGTCTCTCTGATGAATCACATTTGTCACCACCTTCACGAAACCGTTCAAGCTCTTGTGAGTACAGTCAGCTAAAGATTAAATCAATTTTGCCCCACTGCTCTTAGTTTGTACAATCAGTGTTATACATTTACATCAGATTGTAAAACAATCATTTATTTGTATATAATCATAATGCTTTGTGAAACTGGTGCTGGGTAAGACATGTTGTGAATGTCTTTCTGTATTTTATTTATTAATGTATTACTGATTAATGTGTGGTGTGAGCTGCGGTGACATGTAAATCTCCCTTTGGGGATTAATAAAGTGGTAACACTTTATTTTAAGGTTTCTTAATTAGTTGCATATATATATATATATATATATATATAAACGTCTTGTCGTTCGGTACCAAATTTCGATACCTAAGGGCAGGGCTCTAGACTAACTTTTTGCAATGTGCACCAGCACAAAAGTTGGGTGCACCCAAATTTTCATATAGGCAATATTGACTAGTAAACAATTAACTAACAATCTGGTCAACATAACGTTCTTTATTTGAAGCACAATTCTACAAGAAAGGTAACTTACTGAAAAAGTGTTGGTGCTTAAAGTGCTTCACTGAGCAGAGATTTAAACTTAAAACATCTCAAGATAAATGAAATATAAATAAAATCTAAATTAAGTGTTTTAAGGGCTTCAATCTGAACATCTCATGGCTCAATGTCTTATGGACTAACCTCCATTGCAGTCACATGGCCCTCGGATGGCCAACTCCTGTAGTTTGTCCTTCTTGATCTTTGGCCTCGGCTAAACCAGCTGAACACACTCTCTCTACCTCTCTGGTTCTCTGGTCGCACATGCAATCAAATTGGTCGCACTCTAGAGCCCTGCACTAGTCACTTTTTTGGGTCTGAAAATTCACTAAATCTAGCGACAAAGTTGGCAACACTGCGCGCATCTCTATTACTCTGTCTGACTGCAGCAGCACACGCATTTTCAAAATTCTCCAACGGCTGGTCGTACAGGTGCGACCTCAGATTTGTTTTAGTCGCACCATTGAGAAATTAGTTCACACTCGTGTGGAACTAAATTGAGTGGAAAAAATGTGGGGTGGGAGAAAAAAAATATTTTTAAAATGTTTTACATTCTCTCGCAAAACTTTTCCATTCCTCGAGACACTTTGCCTTCCCTCGCAAAGATATTTGCTTTCCCTCGCAAAACCAGTTGAGTTCAGACTGTTTACTTTACAGCTGCAGTGGTTCATGCAGCTCCGTATGTTTACAATGGAGAGGTCCATAGAGTTTTATTTTGAACTTGGACTCAAGTATAAAGAAATACAGTCAGTGCTTAGTTCAAGGCACGGTTTTGGAACATTCTAAAACACTTAATATGTGGCTTAATGTTTTAAAACCGTGACATTGGAGAACCAAATTCGATAATATTAAAATGTGATCAAATTGTTAGGCTAATATTAATAACCTTATTAATAACATTACTAAGCAGAAGCCCAGAATATGAATGCAACACCCTGCACGTAAGCTTTTTCTCCTCCATAAAACGCTTAAGGTAGGCTAATGAATGAAAACAGTGATTTAAAAATACCAAAATCCGTTGCATTCATATTCTGGGCTATTCTGCATTATTAATAGTAATATTATTAATAGCCTAAAAATTATATTAGTATTTATTATTATCGAATTTGGTTCTCATGTTTTAATAAGCCACATTAAGCATTTTAGAAAGTCCCAAAACCGTGTCTTGAACTAAGACTGACTGTATAACTATTACTTTATTGAGTCCAAGTTCAAAACAAAACTCATTGTGAACACACGAGCTGTAACCACTGCAAGCTGTAAAGTAAACTGGAAGAGTTTCTCCGAACTCAACTGGTTTTGCGAGAGAACGCAAAACAATTGAAACATATTTTTTCCTCCCACCACAAAATTTTTTCCACTCACCCCAAATTTTTCTCACCACCATGTCCCTTAAACGGCTCCGTACACAATAAGCCAACAAATGGGTTTAAAAAAAGAAAAATTTTATTTCACATTCTGCTAGTTGAGAACCGTTTCCTACGTTTTGAATTCATTTATTACCCGTTATTATCAGCTAATATGAGCATCATATTGTGCATTAAAAATCCTCACTATGGACTGAAGCGCAATTTTATACATATGTGACCCTGGAGCACAAAACCAGTCTTAAGTGTCAATTTTCAGAAATTGAGATTTATTATACATCATCGGAAAGCTGAATAAATAATCTTTCCATTGATGTATGGTTTGTTATGATTGGATAATATTTGGCTGAGATGTAACTATTTGAAAATCTGGAATCTGAGGGTGCAAAAAAAAATCTAAATATTGAGAAAATCATCTTTAAAGTGTTCAAATTAAGTCCTTAGCAATGCATATTACTAATCAAAAATGAAGTTTTGATATATTTACGGTAATACATGTACTAAATATCTTCACGGAACATGATCTTTACTTAATATCCTAATGATTTTTGGCATAAAAGAAAAATCAATAATTAAAAGAAAAAAACATTACCACATTTTTGGGGTCAGCATTGAGTCCTCCTCCTGCATTGCCGTGCCAGCACTGTCTCTCTGGGGTCTGTAAATGCTAAAACACACCGACTCATGTATCAACACTTCTGACAGCAGGCTGCTTTTCAGTCATTGTGCTAAAACATGAATCAATGCATGCAAAAAAAAGAAAACATGATATCCAAAAATAAAAAAAGTCTTATTTTCCCACATACTTTTACTGCTTCTAAGATCTGTCGGCTGTTCTGAGCTCTGCTGTTGGCCCATGTTGATGACGCTCTTTGACTTGACAGCTGAAAGAAAGGCAAGAAATACAAGGGAAGAAATTTCAAATATAATATGGAATATAATTTATTTGTCTTTACTTTAGAATTAAGTACATACTTTAACCCAGAGGTCGTCAACCCTGTTCCTAGTGACCCACTCTCCTGAAGATACACCCCTAATCAAACACACCTGAAGCGGCCAATCAAGCTCCTCAAGACTGCTTGAAAACTACAGGCAGGTGTGCTGAAGCCGGTTGGAAATAAACTTTGCTGGAGGGCAGACTTGAAGACCTCTGATTTAACCTGTTTCCAAAACGGCATTATATATAGACCCTTTGTCTGCAAGTAAACATGGTGAGGTTTTTCTGTGGGCGGAGCTTAGCTGGAGGTCCCCCGGCCACTTCACTAATGCTAGCTGTGAAGTTTGTTAGCTTGTTTTTTAACAATAACTGGAGAAATTTTGATTTTTACCTTCATATGTAAGGTTTTACTCACTGTCTGGGACTATGACTGTTATTTGAAAAGGTTAACTTTAAAGGACGAAACCCGTACACGCTTTTACTCAAAGAATAGACAATCTGACAGGATCCCCTCCGGTTGAGTGACTCACATCTAACGTGTAAAGTAGAGACAAACTCACCGCATCTATCTAGTCATGAAGATGTGTACATATGTATGTATATATATATATATTAGTGGTGGGCATAGATTATTTTTTTTAATCTAGATTAATCTCACTGTAATCTTGGAATTAATCTAGATTAATCTAGATTAAAATGGCTCATTTGAATTCTGCCGAAGGCATTCAGAATATGTGTGCTACCCAAATAATGACTAAAAGTAAGTCTTTGAGAACGGGTTTCTCAAGCCAGGTGGCGCATTAGACCAGGGGCTCATCTCCTGTTTCCAAAATGCATCACAAACTTTAATCTCTTCCCGTCCCAATCCCACGAAAAAACTGGAGGAAAATCCCGTTCCACTCCCGGAAGAATGACTCCCATTCCCTCCCACTCCCGTGTTGTTGTTGTTTTTTTTTTTTGCCGATAACTGTCAATTACAGTAAAAATATAGTACAGATCACAGCATGCCCACCTTATTAGTTGAATAAAAACCCAAAATGTCGTTTTTTGTTATTATATTGAACTGAAAGCCATCTTATGCACAGTGTTGCACAGATTAAATTTCATGTAAATCATCCATGCTAACACACACGTCTTCTATTTTTATTTTTTTGACATTTCACTCTCTATAGATATATTTTTCAAAGTTTCGAAGTTTCTCGCTCAAGTTCACATGAGACCTAAAGCGCATCCTGTTTGCTTAAAAGCGCAACGTTTCGTTGTTATTCTGAGTGCACACAAATAAACGTAGAGTCTTTACAGATTCGAAAGATGTATTAGGCTACTTTTATCTGTATGACCAAGAATGACGGAGATTTTAAGAGCAAGTGAACGCACCGGAGCCTGTCCTGCAGCAAACGCGCTTCCACACAAACACTTCAATAGCGCACATTTCTCTAGGTTAACATCATATTGAGCGGCCATGTAAAGTTGCTACTACATACATCTTTCAGATGAAAATCCATATTTGAGGTTGATGAATGATAGGTGAGCGTTTGGATGTCCTGCCCGATTGTATTACCACACAGACCAGCCGTTAACAATCTGTCCATCACGGACTGCGAGCCTCTAGTTCGAAGACTCGTTCTCGCCCCCTACAGTGCAATTCGGCTAGGTATACATCCGCGCTAAAATATCAGGGTGAAAGTCATCATAGCTTGCGTAGTATAGACCCAGCTCCCAACCCAACTTTGAGAATAGATTAACGGCGATATTTTTTTTATCGCCCGATAAGAGTCTCACGTTAACGCCGATAACGGCCCACCACTATATATATATATATATATTTCAATGTCAGCAGGCCACTATTTTTACAGCTACATTATTGTTCCAGCCACAATTAATCACAACAATGTATACTATATACAATACATTTTGATAATGAACAAAAATTGCCTCTGCATCCTAACTCAAGCTGCTATCAAATGTGCATTTCTAAGAGACAAAAAAGTGATATTATTATTAATATTATGAGGCAACCCAAACCGGTTTCTTGATTTGAAACAATATCACTCAGAGCATGCAGAAATTAAGAAACACATTTTTCTATTTAGATATTTATTTTGTTGAGGAAAATTAATGGTCTGGTTTCTACAACTTTCACTTTGGAACAAAAATCTGGCTTTAAACTTGAAATAATTAAATATTTGACATTTATCGTGATAATTATTGATATCGACTGATATGAAAAAAATTATCGTGAGTAGGGTTGTAACGGTATGAGATTTTCACGGTATGATAATCGTCTCAGAAAATATCACGGTATCATGTATACGGTATTAAACAATCAAAACAGGGTTTTTGTTTGGTTGAACAAATCTTTGGAAGCATGTGCTTATTCAAATTTCATTAATAAAAAACAATCAAGTAAATGTAATCATTGATTATATATTAGTTTAACAACTTATATTCATCATTAATAATTCATAACAATTCATAAATTCTAGGGATGCACCGAATGTTCGGCAACCGAAATTGTTCAGCCGAAAATAGGAAAAAAAAACCTCTTTCGGTGTTCGGCCGAATAAGCGAAAAGACCGAATAATTTGTACCGAATGACGTAACGCGATCAAATAGAGGCGTGCACTAATGCAGCAAACACGTCTGCTGTGTGGAAGCATTTAAAACTGAGAGCGAGAGAGACGCAGACATCATTACAAGCACGAAACACTGACAGCGAGAGGCTGTTTAGTGCTGCTTCTCATGTCTCCGATGAGAAGAGGAAGGGGGGGGTTGTTGCTGGTTACTGTGATGATTGAAATCGTGAAATGGATTAGCAAATAAACTACAGAATTTTGTTTTCAAAAACACACACGAATGGCATGTACGAACGCTGCACGAGCTCGCGGCGCCAGGGTTCAAAGCGCGAGGAAATTCTGCGCCGAAACACTGTTACTCATCATTTGCACATTTTTATAATTTTTTTAAAGGCGTATGACAATATGATACGTGTGATAAACATCTTTCCAAATTTGTAATGAGATATATCTGAGAAGTATCTGCATGCTGTGGTCAACAAACAGGAACACTGAGGCCTTCCTGGTTCCTGCATATTTCCGCCAAAATAAAAGCTCCATCAACATTCATAAATGTTAGTATTTTAATTTAATGTTAATAATAATTACCCTACAACAGCTGTATTAATACATTTAATATAACATTCCCCAATAGTGTTCAAATTGGGATCTGTAATATTTACTAATGTTTTAAAAGAAGTCTCTTCTGCTCAGCAAGGCTGCATTTATTTGTACAGAAAAAAATACAAGCCTGATTCAAGAAGGGGGTCTCAAAAATGGCCAAAAATATTATTTTACTAACCAATTCATTTTAAGTTAAATTGTGTTTTGTTGGTATAATGTCTGATAGGATGTATAAAAATGTTCAATGTTAAGTCGTTTTTTTTATTTGATTTAATTTTTTTGTAAAAAAAAATTTGGCTATTTAATTTATGCAATAGTGAAAAAAATTGCAAAATAGGCCTACATGGGGGAGAAACATTTTTGAAAAAACGTGTTCGGTATTCGGCCCAGTGTTTCATTTTGTTTGGCTTCGGCCAAGAATTTTCATTTCGGTGCATCTCTAATAAATTCTGGTTTGACTTAATTTTTCTGGATTCTGTACTTTTATGATATAATACCAATATACTATAGAAATGGTGGCATTGAAATTAATGCATAAAGCTTTAACAATTTAATTAATGTCTTAAAATGTAATCAAATGAAAATAACTTTTATCCTTTTATGCTTTCGTAAAGGGCTGCACAACAGAGATTTACTAAATAAAAATGAGGGGGAAATTATATTCCTTAAATGTTACTATTTATTATTATTTTAGAAGTAGGCTACATTATAGTACAATCGTAATTTCTATCAATTTCTTCGAGTTAAAAAGCTGACTTTTATTATGATGGGTAGTAGTGAACTGAGGAGGGCAGTAACACACATTTGAAGCGTCTAAGCTGCCGCAAGTCACACAAGGAGAAGACGAGTAATATTGAAGAGTCAGTGTATTTGACAATGGTTTTCTTAAATAAAATGATGAAAGGATTATTGTTCTCACTGAGCGGCGCCAGCGAGCATACTTGAGTATGTAGTACACAACACAGCGCCGCTCACTCACAGAGAGACACGCAAAACAAACAGATTATATTTTTATATAGCAGTGTTTTCCGCTTTAATAATCACAGACACTAGACCATGTAGTGATTTGACAGCTCTGTTTTTGATTTATTCATCAATCCGTCAAACCGCACGTTTTATGTGACATCTGTATTGTAAATTCATTGTCGTTACTGGATTCTGGGATTCTCTCCGCATGACGAAAATCATAAGGCTTTAATCTTAAGTTATAAATGGGACATAACTGTATCTGCACGGAGGGATGGTGTTTTGAAATATAGGTAAACATGTTCGATGTGTTTCCTTTTTTTGAGGCTGCTTTGCGACCAGTTTTTGTGAACTGTGTCTATCCTCGAGGACAAATAAGCGTTCGTCTTTTCTATATCCAAAGTATTCCCATACTGCCCATTTTGAATTATATTTTGACGTGGGATAGAGATTAGGGATAACGGCCTCTGTCTCTGATGTTGTCTCCGCTGCACGTGTGGTGGAGCAAGAGAACAGTTAAGTGGAAAGTTGTTGTCTAGGCGCAGGTGAGATACTGCAGCTTTTATTTTCTCCAAATACCATAGATAAGCAAATGTACACGGTATGATAACCGTACGTGTTCATATCGTGGTATATCGTCATACCGGTATATTGTTACAACCCTAATCGTGAGCATCAGGTATAAGTTACAATTTCAAATTGAAGCCTGTACTACATCGATTCTGGCCCCCAACAAGATGATATGTTAAGCTCCTTGTGCAGCCGAATCTGTTTGAATGGGCCGAGGCAGTTTTCCCTTCGTTTTGCCTCCAGCTAGCGCTGAGACGTAATTGTGACGTCGGCCCTAAAAGGCTCTATAAAAGCCTCCTCTAAAAAATGTCTAAGATATTAAGCAAAGATCATGTTTCAATAAGATATTTTGTAAATTTCCTAGCGTAAATATTAAAACTTAATTTTGTATTATTAATATGCATTGCTGTTAACTTCATTTGAATAACTTTAAATGTGTTTTTCTCAATATTTTGATTTTTTTATGTACCCTCAGATTCCAGATTTGTAAATAGTTGCATCTCAGCCAAATATCATCCTATCAGAACCATACAGCAATGGAAAGATTATTTATTCAGCTTTCAGATTATGTATACATCTCAATTTGAAAAACAATGACCCTTATGACTGGTTTTGTGGTCTAGGGCCACTATAGACTGTTTGGTGAAACCATGCTTCAGTCATAATCGCATAAATGAGTTTGTGACTGACTGGTAAATATGGTCGTGTCATATGTTTCTCTGATATGTGCTGAAAGGAGGGCGGGATTGAGTTTTATCTGAGCACACATGCTGTATGTGTATCTGTTTATATCACGTGACCCACGGGATGGAAAGAGTTAACTCCAAACCAGCGGTTAAAGTCAAGTCAAACTGAGCCCACTGCAGACTAACTAGTTCAACTAAACTGAACCCGTCAGCTAACGTTATATAATATCAGCATATACTGGACAGCAGAAAATGATACTGATGTCTCCTACGAATGACTAACAGCGACAGTGTCACATTTAACTGTTACACAACAGAATATTGACATTTCCATTAGTCACGATGAAGCATAGCGGCTTCCTACATCAGTAAACAACGGCTAGCATGAACCAAAACCGCGCAAAGAACACAACTAACCCACACACTGTGTTGACAACACTTTCCAGTACAGTGTGAGACCGCACTAGTGAACTCGTGTTTAAAGTCTCTGTCCTTGTCTCGTGGTGTCGTGTCCTAAAGTGTGTGACAGGGGTTGAATGTACCTGGTACGTGCTCCGCTCCTTCCGTTTATTCACCGCTCGGTGGTCGTGATAGATCCACGCGTGGACGGCGCTGCTCTGCTGGAGAAAACGGAACAATTTACGCCTTTGAATGTGAAGTCCGCATTTCAACGGGAGCAGGAGCGGCGCCATGCTAAACCGAACGGCTGAGGGGACCGTCACGAGTGACGTCATTTCCGCGCAGGCGCCTCCTTTAGCCAATAGAATTAACGGATATTGAGGCATTTATATCACCAACATCTTCTGGCAAGACAGCGCTTTAATTTTCGTCCAGGAACATCAAGTCCAAAAATATTCTACAATCCTGGACCTATCTCTGTATGGAAGAGTTCTATTGTCCACGGCTGAGGGTTTTTCTCTTTTTGTATATCTGTCTCTATCTTTATTAGTTCAGAATAAAATGGCCAAAGAAATTAACAATATTTTCTTAAAAATGTTTGGGAAAAATAAACCTCATAAATGAAAAAAGGAAGTGCTTTCCTATATTAGAGCAGATGGGGGTATTGATTTTGTTCAGCTTTTTCTGACAAAAAAAATAAATAATTTTAAATGAATTGTCTTAATAGATGTCTAGCTAATCCTAAATCCATTTGGTATTTTACCCCCAATCATATTTTTAATAAAATTGGTAGCCTTTCCTTAATTTTGTTCAAATTTAATTAGCAGTGTCTCCTTGCTTGGAAGCTTTGCTCTGTTCACAGTTTTTCACCCCATAGAACATGTTTATGAAATAACAGGAATATTACCATCAGAAATAAATCTTAATTCTTGCCCAGGTGGTTTCAAAATAATATTAATAGTATCCTTTGCTTATTTGATGACTCAGGAAATATTCTCTCTTATGAGCAATTTATGAGATACCATAGTTTCCTGAATTTAATAAAGCGGTTAAAGCTATTTCACCTGGATTAGTTCACCTTGTTAAACGTCACTCTTTATTTAATCAGTTGGTACTCAATCTTCTTTGCTGTTGGAAGGTGTTGATCTGTTAGATAAGAAAGGTAATACAGTTTTTTTACAATCACTTTTGCACTAATAACAGAACCTTCATGTCATTTTTCAAAACTCTAGACATAATTCACAACTGAAGATCAAAATGCACATTTTTCAAAACACTTAACACTTTTTCTAAATGCTTGGATACAATACACACGAGCCAAAGATCTTTTGTTCACTGAACTAAAATCACTGATTCAAAATAACACAACTTAACATCAAAGTATTACTATTTCAGAATGCAGCTCACGCATTACATCTGAATGGAGTGTTTATTAATTTCATTATAATGATCCAACTATCAACTGATACAAATGCTCAAGATGCTATGTAACGGTTACATTACTCTTGAAGTATAGTTTTATGGAAAATTATGAACAACATTACGAAAGTGAAGCAACTGAGGACTGAGTGTGTTCAGGTATGATCAGTTTCAAGATGCCTGTTGTTGGGAGAGGAAATAAATCCCCCAAATTCTATATGATTATTATCATCCCACTGCGTTTGCTTCGCTCCCGGAAGGCTCTGTTTGATGAGAGGAGAGCCTTCACGAGCGCTCCCCGCGGTGCCGGTCCCGCGCCTGCGCTCGTGGGGTTCGCAGTTAGATCTGATGGAAGGATTGGAGACGAGTGTGTCTCTATCCCCGTCCTCACCGATCAGATCTTATAGTTGCTCCCCGAGATTGGAAGCCTGCGCTGCGGATACTCGGAGCTTCTCATATCTTCCTCGGAGGAGATTGATGTGGAAAGCGTCGATGATGTTCCCTCTCGTTCGCCCCAATATGAGGAGCTTGTGGATGTGGTCACTCGTTCCGTGGCAGGGGCGTAGATTACGCGGGGGACGTGTCCCCCTCACTTAAAAAAAAAAGTAAATTCGTCCCCCGCACTTTTTCATTGGACAGTTGTGTTCTCGACATGTTGAGGTTTTAATGGAGAATGTATATTAATGCAGAATTATTTAAATTTGAAAAAGACAAGATAGTCTATACATGACGTTTACGTTTCCATGACAATCAGTCACTCAGTTTTGTCACGTCACGACACGCCCTAGCTCGCACGCGCGGTCCCGCGCTGTCTTTAACGTTCATAGAGGTCGCGATGAGTTCAAAGCGGCAAAAAACTCTTCACTCCTTTTCTACGAAAAAGTCAAGCAGCGTAAGTTGTTATGTGGCATCTGAATAGTGTTGCACAATGTTGAGTGACTCTACTAGTGCTCTTGTTGAATAATTAGCAAGTTTTGATGTTAATTACACGGAGAAAAAAAGCTGCCTGCTTTTCATTATTGCACTAATTTTATGTTTTTATGTGTTGTCAAGAATGAAGAAGAAACAGACAGCCTAGGTTTGTCAGGACAGAATCAGGATGATAAACTTCACAGGTGAGAAGAAAGAGTGGCTTTTAACACCTGGCTGCTTTTACATTATATCAAATATATTAATACACACGTGTTTGTAGGATTATATATGGACCAATCATAAAAAACACATAATTAGTCAAAATATAGAAAAAAGATAAACAACTTGGTATGGTATTCTTCATGACCATATTTTGCATCCCATAATCCTACCTAATACCTACACTTAACAACTACAACGACTACCTTACAAGCTATTAATAAGCAGTAAATGAAGAGTTTATTAATATGTGTTCCCCATACTAAAGTGTTAAAATAATTTAGGATACAAATGATTGGTTATTGTCCAACAGTGTACTTAATTTGTTATGTTCTTCTGTATGTCACTATTCCCTGTACTGTATGTACATGTTTCAAACACTACTTTATTTAGACCGAGGCAGAAGTGAATTCAGAGTTGAGAGTGAATGAGGCAGAAAGATTCAATGAGGCTTCAGAGGTAAGAACAGATTATGATATGACCAGCATGGTCTATGATAAGATATTTATTATACCTTTCAACATAGATTAATCAGAATAATTTGTACTTTTTATACTTCAGTTTTAAGTAGCTTTATATATGTTAGCTTTAATACTGTGTCAAAAAGCCACTATTTTTAAACAAACCAGCCAGAAAGCTTAAAGGAAATGTCACTAAATTATTATTTCATAAGGTACACAGATGTCCTTTTAAAGGTAGTATCTCAGTGACAAGCTGTTCTTTCTTTCTTTCTTTCTTTCTTTCTTTCTTTCTTTCTTTCTTTCTTTCTTTCTTTCTTTCTTTCTTTCTTTCTTTCTTTCTTTCTTTCTGTTTTATAATAGTATATAATAATCTAATCATAAAGCATATTAAGCAAAAAGATATGATTACAAATAAAACTTGTCAATTAGACAAGGGTTAACAAAAAAAAAGGTATAACACTAGACATTCCGTCCCCCCCATAGGCGGAGTTTGGGGGGGGCCGGGGGGGGCACTGCCCCCCCAAATCATAGCCAATCGATTTTGTCAGATCTATAAATACAAAAATATTTTCACATTGTCTCATTTTATTTGCATTATCGTATTTTAATGAGTATGTTAAGGCTAAACTATTTATAATTAATGTAAAAAAAAAAAATCTTCGTGATGAGAAGAATCAGAAACTGGCTCCGATCTGCGATGTCTCAGGACAGATTTTCCGATCTTTCCATACTGCACATAGAAAACGATTTGACTGCAAATTTATCAGGAGAGAAGATCGTGGACATCTACGCAAATCGGAAAAAGAGGCGGATTCTTCTACATTAGGTAATATATACGTTTTTATTCCACTCTTTGTATAGCCAACCAGTCGTTGTTGTAAATGTATTTTAAATGAAGAAGAAAATATGAAGAGCTCTTTTCCAAAACGCGATAAACGCCAAATTAAAAAAAAAATGAGTTCGTCATGCCATTTTGCTGTGTACTGAACATATTCACTGCTCCATCAATGTTTCATGCCAAATCGCTATATTTCCTTGTTTAAAATGTACCTCACTCTCCTGACCTCACAAAGAGGCGCTCTAGCGACTGACGTGAGAGGCTGTAGCCTTTGGCGTTCCTTGTTAGAGCGCCCACCTCCCGCGCCGGAAACCTGGGTTCGAGACCCGCTCGGTGTGATGGTGCGGATCCGGGGGGGTTTAACAATCATTGTTTAACATGTTCAGACTGAGCCATCAGACCATTTTAACAGGATAAATTGAATATTAACAAAATATACGGGCCTAGGTAACAAAATGTCATTTTCATGAAAACTATTAAAATGGATTTATAGCGTTTTGGAAAAGAGCTCTTCATATAGGCTATAAATAATTGAAAATGTAGAAAATATGGTATATACGGTGTGTAAAAAAAAAAATCATAGCTCATGGTCTACCGGTAGGTGCCCCCCCAGGCAAAAATGTGAAACTCCGCCTATGGTCCCCCCACTTTTGAAATGATGGCTACGCCCCTGTTCCATGGCCAAATTAAATATTAACTGGCCAGCCGAGTGTCATGTTGAACCGCAGAGAGGCAAGCTGGACAAACGCTTTCTGCGGTTTAAAACACCACCTCCACATCGGAGCCTGCCGTTTTTCCCCGATCTCCACACCGAGGTGTCGAAATCATGAGCGAAACCATTTTCTGCCCGCCTCTTCATCCCCTTGTCCGATTACTACGGTAATGTGATAAGGATGAGTGAGCTCAGTTACAGATCGATGCCTCTGGTGGAACAGACGGTCGCGAGCTATCTGTCCCCTGACGTTGCATCGTCTCTGCGGCTCCGACTTTGCCCTCCAAACCGCTGCACACATCTTCAGCACTGGTGGGCAAGGGGTACATGGCGGCAGGTCAGGCTGGTATTTGTCTGCACACCATGGCGGTGCTGCAGGCGTACCAGACTGACCTGCTCAAAGAGCTCGATGAGGGTGAGGGAGTTAATGCGGAGGACATCAAAGAACTACGCAAAACCGCAGATCTGTCTCTCCCTGCCACCAAGGAGACCGCCCGTGCCATTGGGTGGTCTATGGCAGCTCTGGTGGCGGCAGAGAGGCATCTCTGGATGACCCAGTCTGATATCAAAGACCATGATAGGGTCTTCCTCCTGGACGCCCCGCTTTCACCTTCTGGTCTGTTTGGCGATGCTGTTGGTGCTGTCGTTGACAGGCACCAGGAGCCCAGGAAGCGGGCGGCGTCATTCCAGCGGTTTCTCCCTTGCCACTCTCAAGCTGAGGGGGCTGCTAGCAAGAGCAGCCCCTGCCGCGTGCCAGCTCATCATATAGGGAAACCCAGAGAGAGAGTGTCACTGCCCGTGCCCCCCCGCGGCGGGGCCGGGGCAGGAGGCACAGCTCTCGGTCAGGGGCCTTGAAGCCTAAGCCGGATCTGCGGACCATCTTTCAGGCGAAGAGGTTCTCGGTCAAGAGGCCCTGATGCTTGTAGCTCAGTGCCTACGAGGGTAGCACATCACACATTTATGATTACAATCTTCAGTTGTGAATTATGTCTAGAGTTTTGAAAAATTACATGAAGGTTCTGTTATTAGTGCAAAAGTGATTGTAAAAAACTGTAATAGGCATTTGAATTTTTCAGTTTAAAAAGAACATTTCTTCAAGAGGAAAGTTCTGGAGGTCTTCAGGAGAAGCAGGTGTTACAGGGTCCAGTCAAGCCTTTGGTCTGGAGGTTTCCCATCGTTCCAGAGGTGCAGAGCGAGGTGGCGGTGGACTTCCAGTTGAGGCAACCTGTGACTCCCAGTAGTGTAGCTATTCAATGCGGTGAGAATCGGGTTCATGTGGAGGTACAGCAGGACTTGTTTAGCAATGGTCAGCTGATACAGCCATCTGGTCTGTCTTTGGGAGGCTGTTCTGTTGTTGGTTGGGTCCCTGGCTCCAGGGTGCTCTACTTTAAGAAAGAACTACACGACTGCAACAGTGTGTTGATTGTAGGAATTGTTAAACCCTACTGGATTTTTGTTGTTGTACATTGCTAAAAATAAAGGTGCTTTTATTTGTATTAATGGTACCCTGACAGTTCTGTTCTTTATAGTGGAAAACTGTTCTTAAGAATTGATCACTGAAAGGTTCCTTGAACCGAAAGCGGTTCTATGGCCTGGCTGATAAAACCTATATTTTAGAAGATTATTTTTAAGTGTAAAGTAGAGCCTTTTAGTTAACAACCTAAATCTGTTCCAGATGACTGAGGATGAGCTTGTCTACACTTTTGCTCTTACCTACACACCTGAAGCGCTCGCTGGCACTCCGATTACTCGTGCAGATGGGGCAGTTGTTGGCGTTCAAGCCACTATCAAAGGTAAGTGACCTTATGTGACTTTCAGTATTGTTTCTTGTTGTGATGCAACTGGAAGACCATTTATTTGGTACCTCCTTGAACCGCAGGTTTCATAATGTGAGCAGTAATGCCTTGAGGCCAACTTGGGTCCCTTATGCTTCAACGGAGGTTGGCGAGGAAGTCTTGCTGTTCTCGCTGAAGCTCATGACGGGTTGGTGCAGTTTCTTCATTCATTCTCTCTTAAGAATTGGGCTGTGCCTAAACTGTTCTTCCTTGCAGATGACTGGTCATATGAGAGGCCTTCGCACTCGTATTTCCTGGGTGACATTATTAATATTGAGGCGTCTGTGAAGGTGTACAACCACATCCCACTGCATGTGTTTGTGGACCACTGTGTGGCCACTCAAGTACCTGATGTGACTGCTCTTCCGAGATATTCCTTCATTGAGAATCATGGGTAAGGTTGATGCACTGACTTGTTGCGTTTTCTCCCTATAACCACTTTGTCACTGAGAACTAGGGCAAATCAACTGTCATCAATGACTAGAGATTTACGTTCCTCATTGTAAGTGCTTTGTGCCATCACTAAGAACCATTGGGTCACCACACTTGATGGTTTGGCATCTTTGATTAGCTCCTTAACTATTTTGTCCTTGGTAAGGGCTAGTGGCTTGATTCTACAGTCGACATTGAGTTCTGTCACCATATTATCAGGTGCCTTGTGGATTCTACGGTTTCCAGCTCACGCTTCATGCCTCAATCCCAGGAAGACAAGGTCCAGTTTCAGCTAGAGGCCTTCATGATCCAGGAGGGACACAGTCGTTCTGTACATACTGGGTGAAAGAATTAGCTCTCTTCCCATCCCATCTGCATTTTTTTTTTTTTTACCTGTGGTGTCTCTTGCAGATCTACATGACGTGTATTCTGAAGGCCACTCTTGCGTCTGCACCCAGTGATGCTCTCCGCAAATCCTGTCCCTTTGCCAATGTTCATGCCATTTAAGAACATTGAAGGTAGAGTATCTTTATTTTGATTGTATATATTTTTGTTTTATCCTTGCAGATGGTTTGCTGCTGATGGAAACCACCAGGCTTGTGGTTGCTGTGACTCAACGTGTGGTTCTGATGGTGGAATTGCAGCTTCTCCCTTTGGTGGTAAGTAGCTGCTTTAAGATTGCTTTTGACCTTTCAAGTGCAGTACTTAATTTATTTTATTTCTTCTCTAGGCATTCAGTGGGTAGGCAAGGTCTCACTCAGTCCTGTAATTGTTCAAGAGGTTTAGCTGGGTTTCAATAAATGGGGGAGGGGGGGGGGACCTATTCTTGTTTCTGGTTGTTTTCTTAACCAATTTTGATTTGAGTATGTGCTGTAAGAGTGGGGAAATGGGTAGTCCTACTGTAACTATTCTCTTTCCAGAAGGAACGGCTCCCTTTCCTCTGTAGGGTAATTCATATTAACCGTTAAAGATAGTCCTACTGTGAACTCCATTTGAAGACTGGTTTAAAAGTGGAATACATTGCCCATGAAGCTACAAAGGTAATTCAACTAGTCAGAGTTTGTTCCTAAAGTTTTGCTTGAACACCCACTTCCTTGAAGCACTGTTTATATTTTGCATGCCACTTATGCAGTGACTTCATTGCTCCCTATATGTTGGTAACTTCAAATGAGTAGTTTTTGTCCTTGCATCTCCAAATAGAATGGATCATATTTTTTAATTGGTTTCCCAATATGCCTTGTTGACAGTCGTCTGGACCAGAGTGGGGACTTGGTGGTACAGGACAGATTATAAATCCATAGATGCAAGTACAGTTTTCAACCTGCATCAATGCTGGCATTTTCCATTTTTGGGATTTTACAAAAACCCTTATGGGGCCGTCATGGGTGACCACACGTAACCCACAAATAGCCAATATATGATGTTTTAGGGGCACCGCAGAGGGTCAGAATTGAGCCCCATTTATATATCTTAATTACTCTGGATAAAATTGTGCTAAAATACAATAAAGCTCTTTTTTTGGCCTAATATCAATGTATTTCATGTGGTGATCAATACATCTTAAATTATGAAATGTGCAGAGCGGGGGGGTGTGGGGGACTGGAATTGAGAACCGCTGAGTTATATTACATTAACATTACATTAACAATAATTATATAACATTTATTAATGTTGATTAATGTTAAGTTCAAGATGTATTACAGTATTTCTGAATTGCTAAAACACATTTTTTGAATGTTTCTCTCACTTTTTCAAAACCTTACACACAAATCACCAAACTTAAGCTATACTGTCAAAACCTTTGACTTGTCTTGCTATATCAAACAATTGCTTCAGAACGATGTTATCTTTACCCAAAACCAAACTCGGTTTTCAGATAACACACACATCCAGCTAATGCATAAACACTACACAGCAGTCATTACACACTACAGAGATAAATGCAAAACACTGCACTCAGGGCAGAAATTATATTTATTATGAAGTACTTGCACAATCCTGCACACATATAAATGTAGTCACAAACAAAATATGCAGCAGATCGATAGCAAACAATGTCTTGGAATCATTCTGCCTCAGCATCATGCCTCTGGGCATGGTCAGGCCACAGGACCTCGTCAACGTCACAGGCAATCCTGTCCCTTGCTAAACAACGGGGAAAGAATCCTTTAGCATGCCGAATCCAACCTTGAATCGCTTCCACTCCAATGTTGTCACATGCTGCATCCATTGACTGAATGAGATTTTCCTGTGCATAAGGATTTCTGTCATAGACCTTCCACCTCCATGCAGAAAAAAATTCTTCAATGGGATTAAGGAAGGGCGAGTATGGTGGGAGGCACACATTTATAAAACGTGGGTTATTTTCAAACCACTCACGAATTCTAGGACCACGGTGAAAGTTCACATTGTCCCAGATTACCACATACATGGGATGCTCTGCCTGCTCATCACCTCTCTGTTCACGTCTCAGTAGTGCTTCCTGCAGAGCATACAGAAATATTATAAGATTGGCAGTGTTGTAAGGCCCTAAAGTCACATGGCAGTGAATAACCCCGTAGCTGCTGATGGCAGCACATATGGTCATCTTGCCACCACGCTGCCCTGGCAACTCTACAATGGCACGCTGACCAATAATGTTGCGGCCTCTCCTTCTCCTCTTGGTGAGATTGAAGCCAGCTTCATCCAAGAAGATGCACTCATGAGGCCTCTCCATGGAATCCAGTTGAAACATTCTCTATAAAAAACGTAAATGGCATAGCATTCCAGGCTTCATGCCTCTGTATACATGTGCTGCATTACATTCAACACAGAAAAGATGTACAGTAACTCAATAGTGCTGTATAATCTCTGGACATGATTACTTACTTGTACATATTGATATTGTAGCTCTTTTACCCTTTCAGAATTTCTCTCAAATGGTACTCTGTAGGCTTGTTTGAGACTTATCAGTTTGCGTTTCAGGACACGGTCAATTGTGGAGAGACTCACACTGTTGATTCCTTCAAAATTCACGTTGTCTTCCTCAACTCGCTGTTGTATTTCACGCAGTCGAATTCGATTATTTTGAAGGACCATATTGACAATAATGGTCTCCTGCTGTTGTGAGAACATACCTCTCCTTCCACCGGCATGTGGCAGTCTTTCAATTCTAGCAAATAAAACCTCTTGTTAGAATTGTACAGACAGGCCTAATGCATTGAAATGTCACCAAATATGTACAATACATAAAATACTATTATACAGGTATATCACTGCAAGAAAAGGGCCAATTTTTTGAGATATGTTACAGTAATTTACTGAGACGTTCCACAACTGTACATACTGTACTGTAAGTTTGAGGGACCACAAATGATAGTACACTTACCTGTTCTCTTCTCTGAATGTCCTGACAATGGAGGCCACAGAGAACCTGCTTATATTTGGTTGAACACGTAGTCCTGCTTCCCTCATACTCATTCCATGAACCAGAACATGGTGTATGATTGTTGCTCTAATTTCATTGGAAATGATGGCTCTTGTTCTTCCTCCTCCTCTGTCTCTTCCTCTTGTTCTTCCTCCTCCTCCTCCACCTCTGTCTCCTCCTCCTTCTCTGTCTCCTCCTCCTCCTCCTCCTCCTCCTCCTCTGTCTCCTCTGTCTCCTCCTCCGTCTCTTCTTCCTCTGTCTCTTCTTCCTCCTCTGTCTCTTCCTCCTTCTCTCCTGGCGTCCATTGTGAAAATCACACATGCCATTTTGATTTGACATGGCTTTATATCCTGATTACTGATTTGGTGCAACACATTACTGATTTGAAACAGATGTGTTCAATTTTGAGTGCTTGTGTGTTACCGATGACAACAGTGTGTTGCTTGTGTTTCACTTTTGGGGGCTGTGTTGTGCCATTCTCAGTTGAAGTGCAACACAATGCTACATGTGCTTTGTGAATGACAATGTGTTTACAGTTTTGCACAAAGAGTGATTCCGATTTGCTAGTTGTGCCTAACCACATGAGAAGTGTTTAAAGTTCTGCAAACTGTGTGATTCAATCAATACATTGGTTTTTACACTTGCAACTTTGGTTTTGCAAATGAATTTTAGTGTTTTAGCAATTCAAAAATACTGTAATTAATTTACAGCTTGATTATTCCAGAAATTGACATTAAAACAAAAATAGTCGGCTTCCTGTTGGTCGTAGCTAATGAGTGAAAATTAGAAATTCTAAACATCTTAAGTGCCTCAAAATCACCAGATAAGAATATTGAGGTTTGACACGTTGCCATGGCAACAGTATTTTAGATATCAATATTCCCTTTACAATTTCACATCGTGTAATAAGGGATCAGTGACATCGCGATCCATTTGCAGCTTTATTTGAACAAAGAAGAGGTCAGACAGGCAAAGTTCATACAGCAGTATCAAGAGCAACGCAGGCAAGGCAGATTCATAAACAGAGTCAAAGCAATAGGTCGGGGCAGGCGGCAGACAGAGAGAATATCCAAAGGCAGGCGGGGTCAATAAGGCTGGCAGCAAATGGTCAGATGAGAATAAACAGTCCAGGTAGTAAACAGGTAATCACTCAGGGGAGAAACGCTCGGAAATGTTAGCAATAGCAAAACAAGACTTCACAACGAGGGTATGGAAGGCACTGGGTAAATAGTCTGGATAATGGCTGGCACCTGTGCAGGTGATCAGTCTCAGGCACGGGGTCATGGGGAATGGAGTCTGAAAGAACCGGTTAGTACTCCGGTGATGGTTCCGGTGATGGTTCAGAGGCTAGATTTGTGACACATCGGCTGTGTTTTGACATTATTCTGATGAAGTTTGAAGCAAATTGGGTAAAAGATGCTGAATTCAAAGTATTTTGAAAATGACACACTTCCTGCTGCCAGTTGGTGGCGCTATAACGTTGACTCATAATTGTCACATCGATGCGATCGGCTTCATTCACCGAACAAACCACTGAAGTGTGATCAAAATCAGACAATGTATGTGGACTTTATTAGACACTTCCTGTATCTCAATTCTCGTCATTACTTCATCGCCTCACCGCGAGCAAACCGTTCGAGATATCAAAAATCCCTCCGCAATTTAGCATCCCCAATGTCTTGAGATCACGTTCACCGGGTTTGGTGCTCGTCTGTTGAAAATACTGGGAGGAGTATTTCAAATTCAAGAGCATGTGCTTTTTAAACAGCCCTGAATAGCCGATTTCCTGTTGTGCGGAGCCCATGATATGCGGCGCAAAAGTTGTTCGGCTCAATGAGATCTATATGTGTACTGACTTTCATATGAATACGTGCAAGTATGTGTGAGCTATTCATCAAGTTTTCTGATGGTGCTCCAGGGGGCGCCGTAGAGCCTCTGTTCCACGCCCGGGTCCCAGCCTCTGTGGCCTCCTAATGGCCGCAGATTTCCAATGTGTGTGAAAATTTTCAAGAGTTTTTGATCAATCCTTACGAAATCAGTAGGGCCCTGCGCTATGTTTGTAGGCCAGCATCCATGCCATAAAAGCTTGTTTATTAAATTTTTCAAGCTTAACCGGTATTTTTTCAATTGAATAATTGCACTTCAACAAAAATCCGAGGTCACCCAATTGCTTAAATACATATTTGGGAAAGGAGTTCCAAATACTTATTTTTTAAGTATTGGTAAAAATTATAAATTTATTTTAAATACATTGTTTAAAGTATCATAACTCATCACCTCTAAACAACCAGGATCTTTGGAGTTGCATTATATTTCTTTTCTCAGGTAATGAGGCTTATTTTTCCAGATAAAATTAATAAGCATTTTATCCAATTGCTTCATAGGGTGCATGGCGGTCCACGAGCCCTCTTGATGACAAAAATTATGTAATGCAGACAGTGTGTGGATGTGGACGGCCGAAATATACTTTGGCCTAGTGGCTTAGTAGCCCACCGCTCCTTAAACATACACTAAGCGATTTTTGAAAATGATTTTGACCGCAGTGTCTGACCGAGTCCCAAAACACACTTAAGTTGTAGCCAATCAGCAACTTTCCAGCAGTGGAGAGAACTCAAGGAGCGGGAAGGGCTTGAATCGGACGCCGAGGTTGCTTTAATACATTATTTCTTCTTGATGTGTGAATCAAAACAAAATCAAAGCTACTCACCTAAATAATTCATGTTGACTTTTGCTTGAATATGTTTGTCATCTTCGTTTGTTTCTGCGATTGTCCTTGCCATGGTTGTTGCTAGTATGTGTGGATGCGGAGATCCCCCCCCCCCCCCCTTGTCAGCCCTGTGTTCTCTGTGTCTTGTGTTTCCCCTCCTCTCGTGCCCTTATTTGGTTAGTTCATGTTCCTGTCCTCATTTGTGTTCATCAGTTCCCAGCCCTGTGTCTTTAGTTAATTAGTCCCCAGCCCTGTGTTATCAATTTCCTAGTTTAGTTTCCCCTTTAAGAGCCCTGTGTTTCCCTGCCTCTGTGTCGAGTCTTAACGTCATTCCCTGAGTGTGTGTGTACCTGTCTCCAGCGATCTCTGTTATCTTAAATAAAGTGTTTAAGAGAAGTTCATCGCCTCCTCGTTCCTGGCACCCTCGTACACCGTGACAGAAGACTCGTCCCTTTAAGATGACTTCAGCTGAGGACGCGCTGTGGGGGTTGCGGCAGGGCGGTTTGAGGTTGGAGAGATATGTGGAGGAGTTTCTCGAGATCTCCAACCGGATGAGCTGGCATGAGGCCGCTCTGGGTGCGTGTTTCCTGCTGGGGTTGGATGATGAGGTTATACGCTGCGATCTTCCCGTAAGTGATTTTCCATTGATCGAGCTTATCAACCTAATCTTCTTCCTAAATGGTTCTGACGAGGAAGTCGAGGAAATTCCCGGCCTCGTCATCCCACTCCAGCTGGAACGCGCCGCATCTCCCCATCTCATCCCACGCCGAGAACCTCCGCATACCTCTCCAACGGCTCCCGCCTGCCCAACCCCAAGGATCCCCCCTGCCTCCGAAGCAGCTCTATCCTCCTCAGACCTGAGCCGCCGCCCTCAGCTAAGCCAAGACCACGGGCTGTTGCGCTCCCAAGCCCGGTACCCGCGCTTCCCGAGCGCCGCCGAGAGTCCGCGCTTCCCGAGCGCCGCCGAGAGACCGCGCTTCCCGATCCAGAGCCCCTGCTGGTTCCGTCCGGCTCCCCAGAGCCCTTAGCGACCACGCCGCCAGAGCACCCCCCTGAGAGGAAGAGTCTCCCCAAGAAAATTTTGGGGGGGGGGGCTACCCGCCATGGAGGCCGCCCAAGCTCCCCGCTCCACCATGGCCTCCTAAGTCCCCGGATCCACCCGGGCCACCCAAGCTTCCTGCTCCGCCATGGCCTCCTGAGTCCCCGGATCCACCATGGTCACCCAAGCTCCCCGATCCGCCATGGCCTCCCGAGTCCCCTGACCCGCCAAGGACTCCTGAGTCCTCGGATCCACCATGGCCACCCGAGCTCCCCGATCCGCCATGGCCTCCCGAGTCCCCTGACCCGCCAAGGCCTCCTGAGTCCTCGGACCCGCCATGGATCCCGGAACAGGCGCCGCCCTGGAGGCCTCCTGTCCTGTCCTGTCTCCGTGTCCCTTGAGGCCTCCAGAGCGCCCACCCCCCCTCCCCGTTGGATGGTGTATGGTGCGGGACGCACCATTCGGGAGGGGGGAGTAATGTCAGACCTGTGTTCTCTGTGTCTTGTGTTTCCCCTCCTCTCGTGCCCTTATTTGGTTAGTTCCTGTTCCTGTCCTCATTTGTGTTCATCATTTCCCAGCCCTGTGTCTTTAGTTAATTAGTCCCCAGCCCTGTGTTATCAATTACCTAGTTTAGTTTCCCCTTTAAGAGCCCTGTGTTTCCTTGCCTCTGTGTCGAGTCTTAACGTCATTCCCTGAGTGTGTGTGTACCTGTCTCCAGCGATCTCTGTTCTGTGTTGCAATTAAAGTGTTTAAAGGAAGTTCCTTGTCTCCTCGTTCCTGGCACCCCTGTACACCGTGACACCCCTCCCCTCCTCCTCCCTTGAATATACAGTGATATGAGAGGAATACTTAAATATTAAATACTTATTTGCCCCACTGTAAATGTACATTATACTGGAGGACAACCAGGAGAGACTGGTGGCAGCAGGATAGACTGCACAGGGAGAGGGATGGTAACCCTATCCTTGAGTTTACCAAGAGGAAGACACCCAAAGCTTACTACGAAGAAGAAACAAAGAAAACAACATGAGGGCCCTCCGAGAGGCGGGATGAAAGAAGGGCCAACAAGGACGGACCACACGGTAACAAATGCAAGGATATCAGTAGAAGAGAAGATCCCAAGGAAGTGTGGGTGCGGCTGGGAAAAAACAACAACATTGAGGGTACTTCCCATCCATATGGGAAAGAAGAAGTGTGGTGGTGGTAGTCTGATGCAAACTTGCACTGCCCCGGTAAGGGCAGGTCAGACAAATGGGATCAAAGTCCAGGTTGACAACCACAGTGCCAATGGGACCAATGTTGCAGAGGCAGAGCAGGAGGAAAGGAAGGAGGAGGAAGAAAGGGATGTTGATGAACCCCAAGAAGTGAACTCAGTAGCACCCCTAAGAACGGAGTCGAGCCAAAGGGCCAGGAACCTGAAGAATCCACTCCAAAGAAACAAGATAAAGTGGCCAAAGGCCAACGAGGCTGAGAAGTGGAGAAAGTTGGATGAACAGCCAAGCTAAACCTGTTTGGGGAAATCCTGTATGAAGAATGCATAAACAGGTATGGCGAGGTGACCATTAGAGAAGCCGTAGTAAGATCAAAAGGCAGGAGGGAGAAAGAGATCGATGACCTGGTGGCAAGCAGAAGGCAGCTCCGCAAGCATTGGAGGAAGGCAGAGGAGTCTGAGAAGGAGGGCCTGAAAGCTCTCTGGGATGAGATCAGAAGACGCCTTGCTAACCTCCGGAGGGCAGAACGCATCAGAAGATGGAGAAAAAGGAAGGAGAAGGAAAGATCAAGTTTCTTCAGGAATCCATTTCGGTATGCAAGTGGGCTCCTCGAGGAGAAGACAAGTGGATGTCTCCAAAGAAGAACTGCAGGAGTATATCCGCACTCAGTACAGTGACCCAGTAAGGAACAAACCCCTAGACTCTCCAGGGTATGTGCCTAGACCCTCAGAACCATCAGTTCTGTTCGATGTATCACCACCAAAGTTCAGCGAGGCCAGGCAGGGGATCCAGCGGGCAAGATCTGCTTCAGCACCAGGCCCGAACGGAATACCGTATAAGCTGTATAAGAGCTGCCCGGGAGTACTGAAGCTGCTATGGACCCTGATGAGAATCACCTGGACTAAGCAGACCATACCATCTGAGTGACAGAAAGCAGTGGCAGTTTATATTCCCAAACAACAAGACGCTAAGACCATCGAGCAGTTCAGGAGCATAGCTCTACTGAATGTGGAGGGAAAATTTTTCTTCGATACCAATTACATCGATACCAGCTGGCAGAAAGCCGTAATTGCAGGTTTCCCTGGCTGTGTAGAGCATACTTCCATGATTTGGGAACAGATACAGACCACTAAGAGGGAGAAAAAAGATCTCCATGTCATTTGGCTAGACCTAGCCAATGCCTATGGTTCAGTGCCACACCTGCTTATAGCCTATGCCTTGGAGTTCTTCTACATCCCAGACAACATCAGGACCATGATCATGAACTACTTCCAGGACATGCACATGTGTTTTGCAGAAAGTCACCACTGGCTGGCAACAACTGGAAGTAGGGATCGCAATGGGATGCTCCATTTCTCCCATCCTCTTCGTGGCAGCGTTTGAGGTCATCCTGATTGGAGCAAGGCAGGTGGTGGGCGGGGTCTGGTTGCCTGCAGGTCAGAGGCTCCCGCTCATAAGGAGCTATATAGACGACATCACTTGTCTGCTACGAACCGCCCCATGCACATCCAGGCTGCTTAAGAGGCTGGATGAGTTGATCACCTGGGCCAGGATGAAGTTCAAGCCACAGAAGTCAAGGAGCCTCTCATTGCAAAAGGGGGAGAGAAATGATAGAGTCACCTTCACCATCAGTGGGGAAGACATCCCCCGCATCGTGGATCAGCCCATCCGAAGCCTGGGAAGACTGTATACATCTGGTCTCTCAGACAAGGATATGGGAAAAATCATCCTTCGGCAACTGTCAGAAGGCTTGTCTAAGATCGACGCAAGCCAGCAACCTGGCAAGTTCAAGGTGTGGTGTTATCACTTCACCTTGTACCCAAGGGTGATGTGGCCTCTAAAGTTGTGCGAAGTCACCTCATCAGCAGTAAGTCGGATGGAGGCAAAAACCAACTCCTTCATCCACAAATTGGAGCGAGCCGCCCATCCTATGGTCCAAGGCAAGCAAGAAGGAGAGGAAGGACCTTGTTGTTGCAGAGGTCACCAGGATTGAGCAGGAAGAGCTCAGAGTGAGGTCTGTGGCACAGGGGCAGTAGGGGTGGTGGATAACTTGGGAGGGTGTCGCGAACCGAGCAATCAGCTGGGCAGAGTTCTGGAAACTGCCACAGGCTCGGCTCAGTTTCCTTATTAGGGCAACATACGACAATCTCTCGAGCTCTAAAAACCTCCATAAATGGCTTGGTACAGAGCAATCCTGCAACCTCTGTGGGACCATCAATGCCTCACTCCAGCATGTTCTGTTGGGCTGCAAAACAGCACTGACACAGGGTCGGCTCAGATGGCGGCATGACCAAGTGCTCAGGAAACTGGCAGAGGTGCTGGAGAAAAGTCGACAGGAGGCAAACAACCAGAGTCCAATAGAGAGACGATGCAGGATCCACCTCCTCAGGCAGGGGGAACCCACGACGCATATCAGCAAGAGACCACCAAGCTTTTAACATCAGGGGTGGTGTGGAAGATGGAAGTAGACCTGGGAAGGCAGCTCCAGTTCCCACAGGAGATATGCAGCACCACCTTAAGACCAGATGTGGTGCTGTGGTCTGCAGCCGTGAAGTCAGTGGTACTGATCGAGCTGACAGGGCCATGGGAGGAGGGACTGGAAGCTGCCTATGAGAGAAAGAAGGCGAAGTATGCAGACCTGGTCACGGAGTGCAGAGAAAGTGGATGGAGTGTGAGACTGTACCCGGTTGAGGTGGGATCCAGAGGCTTTGTGGGCAGATCAACATCATGCCTGCTCAAGGACCTGGGACTACGGGGAGCCACACTGAGCAGATCTACCAAAGAGCTCTCTGAGGAAGCGGAGAAACCAAGCCACTGGCTCTGGCTGAAACGACGAGATAAGGTTTGGGGAATAACATCTAATTAGGTTTTGTTGCAGGGGGTGTCAGGGAGACGTCCCCGTTCACTGCCCTTCCACCAGGAGAAGTTCTGGGTAAAGGGGCGAAATGTCAATGATTGGTGGTCCCCAGCTGAAGACTCTGCAGCAAAACGATGTGGTATGCAGGGGCATCCTCTTTCCTGAGGCAGGAAACCTATGCGGTCGGGTTTAGGCCTGCCTCAGAGAAGAGGACGCCCCTGCCATGCACAGTCCACCACAGGCACCGTAGGAGATGCGACAGGCCTAAGGTCCGGCAGAAAGACCACCTCGCTGTAAAGAATAATGTATTTTGCAGGCATCAAAGAACCGCTATTATGCCACGCATTGAAATTGCTTTTGAATGCATGATCCTTTTTTGTTTCACTTTCACTTTCGAGATTCGCTATTACAAGTACTGGAGTGGCAGTACTTACAACACATTTTACAAGATCGGATGCTTGTCAGTGCAAAATATACCCCCTCGCCAGGTCTTGCCCCCCCCCCCAGTTAAAAAATCCCATCTGCGTCCCTGGTTGTCAGTGCTGCTCAACCAGGGTCAACCAGGGTCAACTACTATAACATAGTAGTGTATTTATAGGATAGATATGAATAATCATGTGACGCATATTGTATGGTTTATAAGCAGTGAAATAAGCATGTATTTGACCGAAATTCCAGAATTGTCAGCAAACTGCATGTATAGCGTGGTGAATGTTTATATGATTGTCAACCAATGGGATGCTAAATGTTATTCTTTCCAACATTAAGGTACTTGAATACTACAAGCTCGTAATCACGACTTCATAAGTGGAAAATATGACATTTCCGATAGCACGTGAAGGCAGCATTATATCACCAAAATCTTCTGGCAAGACATCACTTGAATTTTTTGGACCTATCTCTGTATGGAAGAGTTCTATTGTCCACGGCTGAGGTTCTTTCTCATTTTGAATATCTGTCTCTATCTTTATTTGTTGAGAATAAAATGGCCAAAGAAATTAACAATATTTTCTTAAAAATGTTTGGGAAAAATAAACCTCGTTTAAAAAAAAGGAAGTGCTTTCCAATATTAGAGCAGATGGGGGTATTGATTTTGTTTAGCTTTTTCTGACACAAAATATTTATATTTTTAAATGAATTGTCTTAATAGATGTCTAGCTAATCCTAAATCCATTTGGTATTTTACCCCCAATCATATTTTTTATAAAATTGGTAGCCTTTCCTTAATTTTGTCCAAATTTCATCAGCAGTGTCTCCTTGCTTGGAAGCTTTGCTATGTTCACAGTTTTTCACCCCATATAATATGTTTATGGAATAACAGGGATATTACCATCAGAAATAAATCATAATTCTTGCCCAGGTGGTTTCAAAATAATATTAATAGTATCCTTTGCTTATACCCTTTACGATTCCTGTAAAATGTGCCTAAAACGCCTAAAAAATCAATCATACGCAAAATAAATTGCATGCTGTTCTTGGGCCATTTGGATGATATGCATGGTGTTGATCTCCTTTGAAAGGTGACACTCTGAGGTTGGTATCTCAATAGTCAGAATCACTGTAAGTCTTACTGATATTGAGTAATAGCACTTTGAAAACACTGAAAAAAAAAAAAATGCCTATATTTTTGTTTGTAAATAGAAGCCTGCAGATGACTATAGCTGGGAGGTATGAACTGGAAAATACATTGGGATCACAGAATGAAGCCTTACCAAGCCAAATTTCACATTTGATAAACAATATATTAGAAAATTAGTGTTTTACACATGTTTATCTAATTTTATGTCTAGACGCTTCCAAATAAAAGTACACTTGGGAGACTCCAAACGACCCTTTGTAACAGCGACACATACAATGCTGTAATTCTTGAATGCTTTAATGTACAGTCATCATTTTGGGCTCTAATGAAAGGTTACACTTAGATCTATTCAGTTTCTCATCCAGATTCACTGTCAATAATTGCTGACACATAGTAACTGAAGCATAAACACATTATAGTGACATTTATACATAGAATCCAAAATGTGTACACTTTTAAAATTACATATATATTTATAATTTATAATCTAAATACATTTTTTTCCTATATTTCTATTTCTGTACATAGTACATTATTTAATTTGTGTTAAATTTGTGTTTTTCTTATATTGGTGTTATATTGCATCCCTACTGTGTTATTCCTATGTATGTCTGTACTATCATGCATGTCTGCATTATGTCAACAAAAAGTGGTCTGATAAAGACACTGATTGTACATGCTGTGTTTATTGTATCTTAAAATGGTTTATATAGTTGAAATCACAAGAATCTCAGCTTTCCATGGATATATGACGTGTTCAACTTTTTATTTTTTGAGTTTTTGTGTCTGACGACTTTACCCTGTCACCACTTGGCGTCCCGCCGGCGGGATTCTTAAAGGGTTTGCTTATTTGATGACTCAGGAAATATTCTCTCTTATGAGCAATTTATGAGATACCATAGTTTCCTGAATTTAATAAAGCGGTTAAAGCTATTTCACCTGGATTATTTCACCTTGTTAAACGTCACTCTTTATTTAATCAGGTGGTACTCAATCTTCTTTGCTGTTGGAAGGTGTTGATCTGTTCAATATGTAATAATAGGCATGTGCGCCAAATTGTTCAGTTTAAAAAAAAAATCTCTTCTAAAGGAAAGTTCTGGAGGTCCTCGGTTGATGATATAGACTGGAAAAGATCCTGCTTTTACCTGGAAAATATAGTTTTTCTAATAAGGCAAAGGAAACACGTTTTAAAATGTTACATTAAATATATCCTGTTAATTTTAATGTTTCTAAATATTTGTACATTGACCGATCATGTTCTTTTTGTAAACAAGCAGAGGAGACATTAATACATCTGTTTTTAGGCCCTAGATCCAAGCAATTTTGGTCTGACCTGTGTTCTCATGTATTTGATTCTGCTAATGTTGTACATTCCTTTAGTTTAAAAGACATTATTTTTGATTAAGATAATACTAAAAATAAACCCCTGGAACTTACTATCATTTTGATTTACAAACAAAAAATTGCAAATAGTTACCCATCCTATCCCCTTTTAAAAATTGAATTAAACTCACTTCACTAAAGTATTACTAAATTGAATTAAACTCACTAAAATGTCTTCATCTTATAAAGAATAAAACAACTAAGATTCCTGAAATATTATACAGAGGTATTTAAAGAAAATCTATGAATTTAGATGCTTTCCTTAGGGCTGTAGTCAAGTCCACCTTTGTCGAGTCCAAGACAAGTCCAAGTCCAAAGAGGTTCGAGTTCGAGTCAAGACCGAGTCCAAATGAGACGGTCAAAGCAGAGAAAGAAAAAAATCTTCTTCAAAACCACATACTTAATTATTGATAATTGATGTGATACGAGAGACGGCATATCTTCCATTCTAATATAATAATTTTGCATTATTGTTTGTAATGATCTAAAGCATGTGCAGCAACACTGTATGATCAAATTAGGCTATTTTATTTCTCCTCCTGAGACCCAGCTATGGAGTTTGTGCCTCTGTAGTGGACATTATATTAGTGTATTTCTCTGAGACCTCACATGTCACAGTTATAAGTCTGGATGTCCTGTACAGAGCTCATTCAGGGCTTTATAGAGATACTAAATGTTTTTAAACCCTCTCATACGTCTTTAAAGATGGCTATATTTAATTTAGTGAAAAACTGTACATCCTTATGGAAATATGATTATATTCTGTAATGTCTTTTACATCTGAATCATTTTCAGATTGTTTGTCATAAAGCAACATCTCAGGAAAATGTTATGGGTTTTCAAATTCAAATATGACTCTGTTATGAAACAGGACATCATTTCATACATGTTCACTGCAGAGGACACCAGGACTAAAAGCATGTTTATTATGCATTTTGGGAGACAACAATTGAATAGGGAAATAAATTATATATCAGTTTTCTTATGAAATATCATATATTATTATGAAAATCTGGCCATGTATTACTCCCATTATGATTTTTTTTCAACATTCTGTCCCAACAGCAACACATTAATATGCAAATTAGATATAGTGTATAGGTACACTCTGTTTAATGGGAAACCAGTTTATGGATTTTTTTACACACATATTGCATAAAACAAAATAGTATATCAAATCATTTTGTTATACATTTTAAAACATAGTTGAGAATCATCCTTAAACAAAGTTTAGTATAAAAAAATTCTGAAACCTAAAAATGTATTTGGTGATTTAAAAAAACTCCCATTGATTTTGCCGTTTTCTATTCATGCCATTTAATTTTAGTCCTTGTATCCTCTACAGAGGACATATAATCAAATATGAATAAAATAGTTTTGAACTACAACTACATCTTGTACACACTTACATTATGCATATTAGGCTATATGTTCTGAAATAATACAAGACAAATGCTCCAAAAAACTCAAGTAATTTAAAATGACAGAAGGTATAACACCTAGAGTGCTATTATTAACTATAAAGGCTCTGTAAAACAATGAACAGCAGTTCTCAGCCTGTCACCGGGATGCAAACCTGAAATATCAGATATAAAGTAGTAGTTCTTCACAGGTTTTGTATTTGATTACGCTGCTGTTCCGTTGTTTTTTCTATGTAAACATGGACGCGTTTGACGGTTGCGCTCGCGTCTCTTGCAGCGTCTCGTGCATGAAACGGCTTTCTAAAAACACGGTGCTCTAGTTATTAAAAGATGTTTAACTCACATCTTGTATTTTTCCTATTCCACTGCCCGCGTCAACACAAAAACACACTCTGTGTGAAGGGCACCTAGAGAGCATCACATGTGAGCGGTTGTGCATCGACATGCGTTGGATTGTTCTTTTCTCTTTACTGTTATTATCAAAGTGTCTAATTCTAGCGTTTGGTAATATTTCTATTCAAAATCACGATTCCTTGATTTATAAAAAATCGAATTGTGGCAAAACATTAAATTCGATGTATTATGCAACTTGCCGACAGAGTGTCTGTGGCCAAAATAAAGATTATTTATGCCTCCACGCAGCGCGCACACTCATATGACGCAGCTGTGCATTTAACAGGCGACCAATGACAATGCCCGTTCTAGATGGACCAATGACAATGCCCGTTCTAGATGAACCAATGACAATGCCCGTTCTAGATGGACCAATGACAATGCCCGTTCTAGATGGAGTTAAACCAATGGCAATTACATTACCCATTTGCGGAACAAGCGAGTCTTTGTTTTGAAAGAGAGAAAAAAAGCATATATTGCTGGACTCGGTCGAGACCAACTTGAACATTTGGCGAGTCCGATGACCAAGTCCGAGACAAGTCCGAGTCCAAATACCAACGAGTCCAAGACAAGTCCGAGACGATAGAAAAACGTCTCGAGTCCGGACTCGAGTAAAGTTACTACAGCTCTATTCCTTATGTACCATTGTTTGTATATCTTTGTAACTTCATTCACATCTGATGTTTTATTTTATTATTAATGTGTACACGTTTGTGTTTTTCATTTGTTTAATTTATAATGATTAGTCATTATTTTATGGATTTGTAGGTGATCCCTTGGCTGTTCTTCTTGTACTGTCTGTTTAAGCATTAATACAAATTAAATATAAAAAGCCAACAGCATTAACGACTGTGAATTTCTTACGATCGTTTATTTTGAATCATGACATGTAAAAAGGCTATATTTCTCTTTTTTATTTGAATATGTATGTACACCATCCTTTTTATCTCATGTTTTCATTTATATATTTTATTATTTTATGCAACTACGTCACACAGTTGTGATTTGTTTGCATTGGGGGAAGAAAAGGCTGTATGCATCACTGAAATGGACTGTTTGAAAGGAACTATTATTCTGAATTCTATTGAAAAAGTTTAATATTTTCCAGTAGTTGTGCACTACTTTGTATCAATAATACTAATCAAAACAAGACAAGACAAGATATCAGACATCTTTTACATGCCATATTTTAAAATCAATAATATTAGGAAATACCAGTACATTTGTGGTTTTGAATAAGATTTTCAGTGTGTGATATATATATATATATATATATATATACTGTATATAGTGCTGGCAAATTATTAATCATATCCAAGATAAATGTTTTGTTTACATAATATATGAATGTGTATTGTGTTTATTATTTAAATACATTCATATGTAATTTAAAATATAATAATATAAATATATAAATGCAAATACATGTAAATATTTTCCAAATATATACTGAATGTGTCTGTATTTATATATACATAATAAATAAACACATTTACACATTCATGTAGAATGTAAACAAAAACTTTTATCCTGGATGCAATTAATCGTTTGACAGCTCTTATATATATATATATATATATTACTATTATTATTATTTTTTTATTTTTTATTTATTATTGTGTGGTTGCTAATGCATAAACTCTACAGGCCCAGAGGAGAATCAAAGGTAATCAATTAAGCTGAAAGGGGAGGAGCCACCTAAATTCAAAGCTGTACTTAATGACAAAGACAAGTACTGGTGGGTATTGTTGTGTCGTGTCGACACTTGTCAGGATGAGTCTTTTCCATGGTGTGTTAGTGCTGGTTGCGGTTGCAGTCTTTGATCTGAAGAATGCATGGGGAAGTTTGAGGTACAATCAAAGTCCAGGAAGCATGAAGCCACAATCAAATCCAGTCTCCAGAGGTCCTGCTCTTTCTTCTCAAGGGTTCTGGAACCCTTTGCAAAAGGCTTCTCCGTTTCAGAGCCATGACTCCAGAAGATTTGCTCA
>JAPDDL010000958.1:50000-59758 GCA_027422435.1 Schizopygopsis pylzovi | reverse complement strand
ATGGCTAAAACAAACACCTTTATGGCTATAACACCTTTATGGCTATAACACCTTTATGGCTATAACAAACACCTTTATGGCTAAAACAAACACCTTTATGGCTATAACACCTTTATGGCTATAACACCTTTATGGCTAAAACAAACACCTTTATGGCTATAACACCTTTATGGCTATAACACCTTTATGGCTATAGCAGCTGCGTAGTACCCTCAAAATGATATCTTCGTACCTTATTTATCACTGTAGGTTTCATAGTAATATCTTATGGGTACGTTCTACTAGGTACTAATATGCACCTTTTAGGGGTACATATGGTACAAATGTGTCTCTTTAAGGGTAATCACACAGTGGCAAGTTGTTGAAGGACAATTTTTGCTTTAATAAAATATATTTTATACGTGATTGATAATCAGAGGTATAAATCTGCAACATTTAAAAAAAAAAAAAAATACATACATTAGTTTGATTAATTTCAGGTAAATATTAGTTAGTGGAGTCACGTCAACCCACGAAGTTGAAAAACATCCCGCGGCAACAGAGGAAAAAAATGCCCAATTCCGCGTTGAAATTGTGGATTTGGCAACACTTGCACCGCGCCGTCATATTTATAGTGAGATCTGCTGCAGAAGCCAGCGAAATTATGCACAGGCAAAATGAAAAGATAAAGACAAGGATGTGACAAAAGACTTACGAGACCTTATGTTTTGCTTGTGGAGTTATCACTGTAATACATATGACTTCTGGCACATCACTGTACTTCCACTGATTACTTCTCGCTACTATCTTCAGGGTGCGTACTATGGGGGAGCTCGGCTCCTCTTAATAAGACATGGGCTTCCCTGAAAACGGGATTTATGAACATATGGGGGGGGGGGGGGGGTCTCAAAAAATATTGACAACGTGTTATTTTGACGTGCAATTTCAGTTTTGTGTAATGTGATTATCGTGGATTATTATGTGTAAAAATTGCACAAAAAACATTAATTCATGCATGACAGCGATTTAAACCTAATTCACTTCAATGAAGATAACTACACATGCTATTCTTGTCATGAGCATCAAGGTGTGGTGTGGTGTGTGTGTGTTTGGGGGGGGGGGGGGATGGTGACTCTCGATGTCTTAGGCCTAATTGAACAGAGGAATTATGGTATTCTTCTGTAGCCTGACGAGTAAGTTTAATCGTTGTTCATGTGAACTCAAAGACAGTCTGAAGCTTGGTGCTTGATGCTTCACCTATCAATTCATGTCGATAATGTATAATAGGGTAAACCCTGTATAGTGATTTATCCTATATAGTGCTTGCATAAGGCAAGTTGTCCATACACATAGCTCTTATGTATCTTTGTAAGTCATTGCAAGTCCATCCCACAACCCCCCCCCCCCCCCCCCATTATAAAAAGTGGGCTGCCCTAAAGTCCACGGTATACTTCAAACACTGACTCGATACATCTTGATATCTTTGGGTGTCTAAAATCTTTAAAATGTCTAAATAATGACCGATTATGTCGGTCTAGAGTGACGTAAAAGCATGAAATCCGACATGACCGTTCACATTGCGGTCGCATTGCAAAACATCTGACATGGATCAGATTTAGCACCACATGTGGAAGTGGCACAAATCAGAATTGAAAAGATCAGATTCCATGCAGCTTGTGCTGTTCACACGGTCATGATAAAAACAGGTCTGAGTCACCGTGTGAGCAAAATAATCAGATTTGGGACACATTTGCCTGCAGCGTGAACATAGCGTTTGAAACCACACATTTACTGTGATTACACTTGTGTACTAACATGATTCACAAGTCCATCATAGCTCTGGTTAAACTGGTTCTTTACAACTGCAATAACCGTTCTACACTTGTTCCGGCATGTTTAACTTCATATTTCTCTCTCTCTCTGTCTCGTTTATGTTTATTGAATTCAGCACATGTTATTTAATACAAGTGACATTCAGGTTAATTCAATGAATGTCACTTAGTTATTAAATTCAATGTCATAATTTATAAAAAAAAAAAGAGTTTGAGCAACTTGCTCAATCAGATACTGTTTTTTTTTATATAGAAACTGTATAATTAATTTGTATGAGAATATGGTCCATGTTATAAAAAGGTTTTATACTATTTATAGACAGTTTAATAATTCTGCATTGTTGTATTGAGTCAGATCATGACAAGTATGTGAACCCATACTCTAGTGTTTCATTGTTTTATTCTTCTTCTTATTATTATTTTTAATCTTAGATTGTGATCCAAATGTGTGTTTTATGCCTTTTCTTCATTTAGGAGATTAAAGTGGTTGGAATGTGTTATAAACTCACTGTTTATATCGGATCAAACCACACAGACGCCTGACTGAACTTGCCATCATCTTTACTCTCCCCATCATACGTGATGACGTCACACCAATACACAACATCCCCCCTGTACTTGAATATGAACTTACCCTATCTAACACGTTCTCATTCACCTTTGCTTACAACTCAAAGATTTCAGAACATTAAATACATTTTATTTTGTTTTATCAGCTTCATAGAACATCCCCAATTATTTTAAAACAAATAAATTGAACTATGACATAACTCATTTGGGATCTCTTTTTTTTCAACTTCCATAACCTTTAACATCCTTAGAACACATTAAACTTAAGAGTCCTCTTTTTTTTTAATCTCATTAGTCACTCAATAACATAGTCTCCAAGTCTTTCAGGCAATTTGATTTGTCGCTGAGGCCTGCATTATTTAGGGGTTTGTTCCTCTCTCTGAATTGTTTCACAGTTAATTTTGCATTCCTCTTCAATTCCTTTTTGTTCCCCATCTGAACTTGGCTCTTGAGCACATTTCATATCATGAATCACTGTTGGTGTTTCCATTGAATGGAACTTCTTGACGAATGTTGTGTTCCGAGTATATTTCGCTCTAGTGGGTGACTGAACAATAACACTCTTACCTTCTCTGTGTATGACTGTGTGAGGTGTACTGTGAAATGTTGCTGTGAACTTGTCTGTTTTGTCTTGCCTCACAAGCACTCGATCTCCAACCTCTATGTTAGATGTCTTAGCATTCCATCTGTTGTCTGCGTATATTTTGGCTTTTCCTTTTTGCTCTGCGTCTCTGTCCCGAGCTTCCAGGTCACTGTGGGGTGTTGCAATGTCTGGTAACTTTCCTCTGGAAAAGAAGTTCTGCTGGGCTTTTGCCCGTTGTGGAGTGTTGTATGGATCTGTAGACCGTCACATACTTGCGTAGCTCTCTTCTCCAGTCCTGGCCTTCAGCTTGGGCAATCTGTACTCGTTTCATCAGTGATGCATTTTTGTCTTTCCACTTCCCCATTTGCTTGCGCCCACTTTGGGGTTGTTTTAATGTGGTGGATTCCGTTTTCCTGACAAAACATTTGAAACTTACGGGACTTGAATTGCGGCCCACAATCTGACCTGATTGTTAAGGGAAGTCCATGCCGACTGAAAATGTCCTCCAAACGGTCAATCACTTTTTCTGCAGTTGTGGATTTGAGGATCGCGTATTCGTAGTACCTACTGTAATAGTCAACAACGACCAGGATTGAATGTCCATCGGGTAAAGGACCAAGCAAGTCTGTGGCTAAGTTTTGCCATGGCCCTTCATGCATCACTGTGGGTGACAGTGGTTCTGGAACATCTGGTCTCGCTACCAGCTGACAACCATGACACGCCCTCACAAACCTTTCTGCGGCCCTGTCCATTCCGGACCACCAAACCTTTGTTCTCAGGTGTTGTTTTGTTCCTATTACACCAAGATGATCATCATGAGCCAACTGTAATGCTCTTCCACGCAGCAACTGTGGAAAAACAATTCTTGTCCCTCTGAGTATTATTTGGCCAATGACACATAGCTCACCTGCAATATGTCTGTATGCAGGGCAGTCATCGAAACAACCTGTTTGAATGGCAGCTTTCAGTCTCTGTAATTCCACATCATTTGCTGAGATTTGCTCAACTTCTTTGGTGGTCAGTGCGCTTGGTGTCGCGCAAACAGCTATGAATCTCACATATTCCTCTGCTTTATGTGCATGGGTCGCCCCTTTGGCTGATGGCCCCAGCAGGTGTGACAAAGGATCTGCAATGTTGTGCATTCCGGGTATATGAATCACCTGAAAATCATAGGGCTGTAATCTCAAGACCCACCTTTCGATTCATGCACATGGTTTTGAATGAGGGCTGTAAATTGCCTTGTGGTCTGTGACCAAATCAAACTTCCAACCATACACGTATGGGTGCAGTAGTTCACATGCCCACACCAGCGCAAGTGCTTTGCGCTCTGTTTGCGAATATCTCTGTTCACATTCTGTCAAGCTCCTACTTACATATAAGACAGGAACAATTTCTCCTCTTTGGTCCTGCACTAGTAGAGCTCCGATGCCCTTTGGTCCAGCATCAGCAATGACTTTCGTTGGAGCATCCTTGTCGAAATATGCCAGTGTTGTGGCTTCAGCCAACTTATCTTTGAGAATTTTGAACGCTTTCTTTTGCTCAGTCCCAAAATGAAATTTGGCATCCTTCCTTGTCAGTCTGCACAGAGGTTCTGAGATACATGCAAATTGAGGAATGAAACGGCTGCTATAGCCAGCTAAACCGAGAAAACTTCTCACCTCTGATGCATTTTCAGGTTTCCTTGCCTCCACGACTGCTCTCACTCTTTCTGCTGTAGGGCCAATGCCTTTCTCTGACAACAGCATGCCCATAAACACTAACTTGTCCATGTTAAACTGGCACTTCTCTGCATTTAGAGTCAAGTCACAGTTTTCCAGTCTCCTTAATACTTCATGCAATCTTTCATCATGAGACTCTTTGTCAGGTGCATGGATGATTATGTCATCGGATATGTTCTCTACACCTTCAATGCCAGCCAGAACCGCTGCTATTTCGTGTTGGTACTGCTCACTTGCAGAGGAAACTCCAAATACCAATCTTTTGAACCTATATATACCATTATGAATGGCAAAGGTTGTGATGTCTCTTGACTCAGGGGTCAACTCTAACTGATGGTACCCCCACTTCAGGTCTAGTTTGCTGAATATAGCTGATCCATTCATTCCCTATAACAGTTCGAGCGGTCACTCGAAACGAGTATGACTGTCCTCGCTTTTGGGTTTACTTGTGGGCCTTCAGATGGCTGTAGAGGCCACACTTTGGTGCAGTATGGACAGGAGACAGAAGTAATTGTTGATAATGGTTGCTCATATTCAAGAGTGGTGTTGTCCACTTTTATGTTTGGCTGAATGGCTGGCTGGTAAGGTGGACATTGATGTAGGACCTTGGTCTTCTTAATGTTTAATTTTAGGCCCAGGGCTCTGTACGCCTTGGCAAAAGCATTCAGAATGCCCTGGAGGTCTTCTGCTGAGTCTGTGTCAGTCTCACAGCACAAGTGCCTTGGTGAGTGAAATTCTTATGAGCGTGCTCCAGACAGTGCAAAAAAAAACAACAACAATTTACATATGGACAGTACATATTTACAGACTGTACAGAAGACAATGTGCAAAATACACATACATATACTCAGTACACATAGTGTACTATAAAGACATACTCAATTATCAGCGACACATTATACACCGTATGGGCACATCTACATTATGTACAGTATCTATACATAATGTAGTCTATACATAGTAATAATGTGAGGTGCAACAGATTATAAATTAACAGCAGATTGGTTGAGCAGCAGATAGATGTGCAAAGGTGCAACAGATTATTCATATGCAGTGTCGTGGATGTGCATTGTATGGTGTCCAGTGATAGCAGATAGGTTGTGTTAGTGCAGTGTGTGCGTGTAGTCCAGTTGAACGGTGTTAAAGTGCAGTGCATGGCATGTTGTGTGAGTGGGAGTGTGATGTAGGTGAGTTATTTGTGACTGTTCATTAGCCTGATAGCCTGAGGGAAAAAGCTGTCCCTCAGTCGGCTAGTGCGGGATCGGATGCTGCGGAGACGTCTCCCTGAGGGCAACAGAGAGAGCAGTCTGTGGGACGGGTGGCTGGAGTCTTTGATAATCCTCCGGGCTTTCCTTGTACACCGCCTGGTGTAGATATCCTGGAGGGAGGGAAGCTCACCTCCAACAATGTGGCGGGCAGTTCGCACGACCCTTTGCAGAGCCCTGCGGTTGCCAGCGGTGCTGTTTCCAAACCAGGCGGTGATGCAGCCGGTCAGGATGCTCTCCACAGTGCAGGTGTAGAAGGACCTGAGGATTCTGGGGCTCGTTCCAAACTTCCTCAGCCGTCTCAGGAAGAAGAGACGCTGATGTGCCTTCTTCAGCACTGCATCTGTGTGAGCAGACCATGTGAGATCCTCAGTGATGTGAACGCCGAGGAACTTAAAGCTGGTCACCCGTTCCACAGGTGTCTTGTCGATGGTGATGGGTGTGTGTTCTCTGCTCTGTCTCCTGTAATCCACCACCAGCTCCTTGGTCTTGTCGATGTTGAGTGAGAGGTGGTTCTCCTGACACCATTTAGTCAGGGTACTCACCTCCTCTCTGTAGGCCGTCTCATCGTTGTCGGTGATCAGGCCTATCACCGTTGTGTCATCAGCAAATTTGACGATGACATTGGAGCTGTGTGCTGCTGTACAGTCGTGTGTGTACAGGGAGTACAGGAGTGGGCTGAGGACGCAGCCCTGCGGAGCACCAGTGTTGAGGATCAGGGGAGATGATGTGTTGTTGCCCATTCTGACCACCTGACTTCTGCCTGTCAGGAAGTCCAGGATCCAGCTGCACAGAGATCTGTTCAGTCCTAGAGTCTGGAGCTTCGCAACCAGTGTGGCAGGCACTATAGTGTTAAATGCTGAATTATAATCCACGAACAGCATCCTCACATAGGTGTTTTTATTTTCCAGGTGGGAGAGAGCAGTGTGCAGGGTGAAGGCAATAGCATCGTCTGTGGAACGGTTACTGCGGTATGCAAATTGTAGTGGGTCCAGTGAAGCAGGCAGCACAGAGCAGATGTAGTCTCTGACCAGCTTCTCAAAACACTTGCTGAAGATGGGGGTCAGAGCAACGGGCCTACAGTCATTCAAGCATGTGATTTTATTTTTCTTTGGTATGGGCACAATGGTTGATTTTTTGAAGCATGAGGCAACCACAGACAGAGAGAGGGACAGATTGAAAATGTCTGTAAAAACCCCGGCTAGCTGGAAAGCGCATGCTTTGAGCACACGGCCTGGTATACCAATACCAATTACCAATACCAATTATCTTTCTGGAGCATCGGTGAGTGTTTGAATCTTCTGTAATAGTTGCGTACGAGTCCCTCAGTTGTCCTCGGTGAGAAAATATTGATCTCAAAATCATACAGTCATTGTTGGAAAGGGTTCAAATACACAACAATGCTGGAAAACCAAAGAATTAGTGTGAGCTGAAGTATTTTTCTGAAGAACAGCAGACAGTTGAACTGTTCAGGACAAACGAGGGACTCATGAACAACTATCACTAAACTAATAAACACAGCTGAAGATCATTTAAATAACAACACAGTGTTAAGAACACAAGGGGGTGTAAACTTTTGAACCGGGTCATTTTTATAAATTAAACTATTCTTTTCTCTTGTGGACTACATGTAAACATATTTTATGTTAAATATCTTATTCAGGTCAGTACTAAATAAACAATAGCATGCATTTTGTATGATCCCTCTTACATGGTAAAATAATCAATATTTTGCAGATTCTGCATATGTAAACTTTATATATGTATGTGTGTATTTATATATATATATATATATATATATATGCATACAAAGCTTAAAATTAATTACCACTTCATATAATAATTATATGAATTTATATATATATATATATATATATATATATACTGTATACAATTACAATTACTATAATAGAAATATAAGTAGGTAGCTGCAAAAGTCTTCGATTCTGTCTCTAAAATTATTTGACCGTAAACTGCTTTAATTTGGAGCGAGAGATATGGCAGAGTGGCTTCATTGCATTAGATATATGTCACTTTGCTCAGCTGATTGGTCCAGTTTGGGTTTGCGATCTCTAAACCAGAATAAAACCTGCTCCAGAGAAGACCGTGTAGCGTAAGTTACCATTAGTGACGAAACCCGCTAAAAACCAACACACCTCATTGAGCCTGAAAAATCTGGAGTTTGCTCAAACTCAATGTAAACTTTCCTGGGTAAAAACTGAAACCGGCTTCATGCTACAGGCCGCACGAGAGTTTAGTTTCATCACTAAACAAACTCACCTGAATGAACTAGTCAAGGTCTTTGTGTTTAATAACAGTCAGGTGTGTTGAAACTAAACTCCTCAGAAGCAGGATTGAGCAACCTGCTTTACAGACTCAGAGACAAACTTGTTTTGCACACGTCACTCAAACACAGAACCAGGAAACAGGAATCATGTGAGTTCAGGGAAAGAGAAACTGAAGTGTAGTTGAGCTGTTGTGTGTTTGTGTCTCTGTATTCATGCAGTAAACTGGCAGAAGACAGATTTTTTCTGGAGGAGTTGTGTCTGGATCTCCCGAAGGATCCAGTGACCATCCAGTGTGGACACAGATACTGTAATTCAATTCAAGATTATTTGTATAGCGCTTTTTACGATACAATCGTTAAAAGAAACTTCACAGGAAATTAAGTTTCTAAAATAGATTAATTTTGTAGAAACTCAATATAATGAACTTATGGTAAAATTAGGTTAATTCGGTGTAATCGCTGATGGTTGGCATCATCTCTTCTCAGGTGTTCGGTCATCTCGGATCATTTAAGGGTTGGATCCAAACTGAAGCTTGTGTAATTATGGGATGTTAATCCAGAAACAGAGAAATAAATAAAGAGAATTAGCGTAGATGCTGTTCCATCCAGGAACAACCCTGGATGAAATTATCTGTTCAACCCAAGCTAAAGTATAATAATGTGTGTTTGTTCAGATATACCTGCAGTACACGATTATGGGATGCATTATATGAATGCTTGGCTAAAGAGATGCGTCTTTAATCTAGATTTAAACAGAGAGAGTGTGTCTGAACCCGAACGTTATCAGGAAGGCTATTCCAGAGTTTAGGAGCCAGATATGAACAAGTTCTCCCTCCTTTAGTGGACTTTGCTATCCTAGGTACTACCAAGAGTCCAGAGTTTAGTTCCTTAGGGAGCGGGTTGGATTGTAGCGTGATAGAAGATTAGTTAGGTACGCAGGAGCTAAATCATTTAGGACCTAATAGGCAAGTAATAATATTTTGTAACTGATACTTAATAGGTAGCCAGTGCAGAGACTGTAAAATTGCAGTAATATGATCATATTTTCTTGACCTGGTAAGGACTCTTGCCGCAGCATTTTGTACTATCTGTAGCTTGTTTATTGAAGATGCAGGACAACCACCTAGCAGTGCATTACAATAGTCCAGTCTAGAGGTCATGAATGCATGAACTAGCTTTTCTGCATCAGAAACACTTAACATGTTCCGTAGCTTGGCAATGTTTCTAAGATGGAAGAATGCTGTTTTTGTAACATTGGAAATATGATTTTCAAAAGATAGGTTGCTGTCTAATATAACACCCAGATTTTTAACTGTAGAGGAGGTAACAGTACATCCGTCTAGTTGCAAATTGTAATCCAAGAGATTCTGTGTACTGTTTTTAGGTCCAATAAGTAATATCTCGGTCTTATCTGAATTTAATAGGAGAAAATTACTGGTCATTTAATCTTTTATATTTTTAACACACTCTGTTAGCTTAGATAGTTTAGAAGTTTCATCTGGTTTTGTTGAGATATATAGTTGA
>JAPDDL010000958.1:0-47500 GCA_027422435.1 Schizopygopsis pylzovi | reverse complement strand
ATCCGACACTCCGTAGTCGTGAAATAACTCCTAGACATAAATATATTCTTCTTTAAACAATACAATGTTTTGATTTGTAGCACTATATATATATTGTAAATATATATTCTTATTGTGCGTGTTTGTATTTGAATGACATTGGGTTACATCAGACACAAAACATCACTTTAATTCAGTGTCAATAATGTATAAAGCTATAAAACACATCTGTTATCTTCATCATTTAGATACCGTGACTGATGCAGAAGATCAGGAGCTCACACAGACACTAGAAATACATATTCAATATTAAAGGTCAAATGTTCTGCTTACGAAGTGGTCTTATATCACAGCAGCTGCTCCATCTGACGAGCTTCATGTTTTCACTGCTTTGTGTCTTCATCTCTTGTGTTCGTTTACTCCTAATTTACATCTAATCAATACAAATGAAATGAAAACCAGTCAATATCAATCTTCTCTCCTGAATGACATAACAGCATAACAGCAGTTATTACTAAACATAAATCTGAATGTGTTAATAACAGAGAGCAGTGCTCTGCTGAACATTTTCAGTCTCTGCTGCATTAATATGTAACTGTGACACAACAAGCATATTCTGAGAAGAACATCATCTTAATGTGTCATTTATTACACTTATCAAACAGCAGTTCAAATATCATTAAAATAATAATATATCCTATTTGGAGACAGGTTAAAACATGATTTCCAGTAATTATGTTTTTTGTTAGTTTTGTCTCAAAGCCTTTACTGTGAGTTATTGAGATAAAAACTCAGTCTCAAACTACAGTTAATAAGAAATACAAAGCCAAGAGTACAAACACCATAACACAACAATTTACTCAAGAACATATTTCTTCATTTTTATCCAAATACATGTGTTTAAACAGACTTACAAGATCCATTGAGAGCTGTGCACAGCAGTCTTCAGTAAACAGAGAATCAGTGACAGTCACCGAGCAAGACGCTTCTCTTCTGGAGGACTGTCACAAAACTACATTAAAGTCACAAAACAGCATTCCTCAACAAACCACAGGAATGAGGAAGAATGAATCCAGAAAAAGAGGCCATTCATTTTCAGTTGAGTTATTTTTACATGTGAGTTATTTATTTTTGTTACCCTTCTGTACTAATAAACATTACATCGATGGTCCAACCGGTTCTCTCTGACTGTAAAAACAGATTACATTCCCATCTGTTACTAAAGCTCTGAACATCCTCATTCCTGACTCAGAGAGTAAACAAGTGACACACTAGATATCAGCGGGCGATGTAGAAGAACACGTCACAGATGTCCGTCTATATAAAGACAGACGCTGTCACACTCACTCGGAAGAGAAAGCGTCTTGCTCTGTGATTCTTCATGACTGTTGTAGATGTCTCTGAATGTATTTTATGAGCTGAGACCGGGGCTAGTTGTCACAAGGCTTTTATCTCAAGAACTCACATTAAAGGATTTAAGACAAAAGTATAATTACTCAGGAGCTTGTTTAAGCTCATTTTAACCTGTCTTACATTAGGATATATTGTATTAATTAGGATATGAATTCTATTTGATAAACATGCACAATAACTTACTAAGGCAGCAGAAACGGAAAGTTTTGAACAGTTTGTAAAATCAGATTCAGCACAGCGCTGCTCTCTAAACCAAACTGATTCAGCAATGTTCAAGTCTTCTCCTTTAGGTTGATTTTTCTAGTTTTCTAGTAGTCCTTAACTCTAGTCATTTGTTTGGTGCTTTTATCTAGTTTTGTTTGCACAGTCTATGGCTTTTATTATTATTATTTTGACTTATCATTTGTTTTCAGGTCCCTTGTTCCCTGTCTTGATTGTGTGTTCTTGTTGAGTCTTGTCTGTGCTGTGGTGCTGTTCTGTCTCTGTTCTCTCTGTCTGGTGGTCAGACTGGTTCAGATTTGTCCTTCATCAAGCAGTAGATCTCATCTTCTTTGTGTTTCGCCTGGTCTTCTCCACTGTCTGTCTGGCCCTGACACTTCTTCTGCAGCGGTCTGATCTGTTCTTATCTAAAGCTGGTTCCAGCGGTTGTTCTCTGCTGTCCCTTCATTGTTGAACATTGTTTCACAGCTCACTCTTGTGCCCTGTCTGTGTTAATAACCCCCTGTAATGTGCCATTCTGCGTTTGGGTTCTTCCTCTCAGATTCATGAGCACACACTTCAGGTAAATGGCCATGTTCTGTGTTGTTGTTCATCTCAGGTTTAATTTTCCAAATTTTAAGACCTACCAAGGATCAGATATTTGATTATGTCCTGATACAGAAAATCGTGGAATTCAATAGAATGTCCTAATTCTTTCACATGACTGTAAACGATCACATCATGTTTATTTAAACATAATCAGTGATTTAGATGATCATGTATGTCTCATGTATTTTATCCACACTCATGATGTGAAGATGAGTCTCTTTATGATCCATGTGTGTCATTATGATCCTCATTCATCTGCAGATCTCTGATTCTCTTCACTGACTTTAACCTGAAACTAAACACCTTTGAGACTGAAAATCCAGTTCTGCCATCTAGTGGACAAAGATGATAACCACTGTTAATATTCTACATATTATCATAAGTATAAAACTCATTTAGAGCTCTTGTGTTTCTGTTAGTCACTGATGTGAGTCAGGTTTGTTTCATCACATCTTCTTCAGCTCTGTGTCTCAGATTTAACCTTCAGACTCTACAAACAACACGACTGCGTCTGAAATCAGATATTCTCTGAGCAGCTGCTTCTCTTCAATCTTTTCAATACATTCTATGTAGTATGAATTCATTTTAATCTTGGATTGAATTTGTCTAACAGAATGAATTGCCAGAGAAACAGAGAGATGTTGTGTGTGAAATGAGAGATGAAGCACACGAGAAAGATGAGAATAAAAGTCATTCTTCTGTCAGAAACAGCATCAATACACAAAAGCAAAAGCACAGATGAAATACTGAGTGAATCCTGAACAGAATTGAGTGGAAATGAAAGAGATCTGGATTCTGATCAAACCATTCAAAGCTTCAGAAGAGATGAAAACAGCAGAACTGATCATTAGAGTCACGTTTCACTTCAATAATGACTTTATTCAGATATATTTGTGATTCTGATGATGGTCTGTAGAGACACGTGACTGTGTTACAGGGTCAAAGGTCAATCTGACTGCATGAAGAGGAATATTGAGTCTGTTTATTGTGTTCATTTGAGAAATGTGTGAGATCCTTCACATAAATCTGGATTTGGATGATTTCTGAGAGGTTTTATTCGTTCACATGTATTTGTGGTGCTTCTCACGATACATATAGTTTGAAAGCAGCTTCACAGAACATGAATATTTCTACTTTACTATTAATACTGATCTGGTATCACAGCAGAAATGATTATACAGATCATGCAGTGTTTCGGCGATCTAATGATGATTGACAGGCTTTTCTATCACAGGTTTATATTGAATAATCGTGTGCTTATTGTTGCTTCTTTAAACCCATGAAAACACATCCACGTCTAATTTCACCCTAGATCTGAAAAAATACGAAATTATATTTAGCATTAAAATTGAGCTTTCCAATTGTATTATTAATGATGATACGAAATGTGTCTCCATAAAAAATAAAAAATCAATTAAAAAAATGTATCGTTCTTTATTAGTGCAACTATTTAATCTAAAGACACAGTTTAGTAATGTTTTAAGCAGAAAAATAATCTCAAAGCTGAGCAAAATGTAAAGTTACTGCATTGATGATTTGATTGAACTGACTGTGAATATCTGATATAATACTGATGCTGCTGTAATATTAATAATCTCCAGTAGAGAACGACACAATACCGTCTGACACACTGAACCGTGTCTCTAGATGTTAATCTGCATTATATTCATGAGATTACAGTCAGATCTCAGATCTGTGTTTATATAATATCCCTGATCCAGTGTTTCAGGATTTCAGAAAGGTTTCTAAACATTGTTTCATATTTAAATAAACCTGCAGTCAATATGAAGTCTGTGGACAGTGATGCACTGTGTGTTATGCATATCTATTAAGTACAATGTTTTTATTATTATTATTATTATTTTAAATCACAGTTTATTCTCTCCTGGAGCAGTATAGATTTATTACAGTAATATTTATTTAATTTAAAAAGCTAATATTAATTTAAAATTAATTCTAGTAAGTGAGAATCTGGGAAATAATTTTCCTTGCAAAAATTAAATCAGCATAAATTAAAGGGAGAGCAAAAACCTGTTGAAATCTGTTCTTTATTAGTGCTACTAATTAATCTAAGGACACAGTTTAAGGTCACTTCTGGACGAGAGACACATTATTATTGTGCTCGCGTTGGTCCACGCTCTTGTTAAAGGTTGCACTAAATTTATGTTTACAGCCTGGTACAAACAGTGTTTTTGGTATATTTAGCTAATTTGATCCTTCATGACAACTGTGAGAGGGGTGATTTTTTTTATAACTCATCCGTTTAAATTAAATTAAGCCTTAAAGTTCTGCATAATTAAGGGCAGGTGGATTGCCGCTGCTGTCACTGACACTACGTCCATTTGTTTTACAGTCTATGGTCGTGGCCTAAAAGCGCTCCGTCATCTGTTTTACTCATCCGTCTCTATAAGGCTTTAAGGGGAGGAGTTAAGCCTGACGTCATCCGTATGATAAGAGTAAAGGGCAATGAGAAGGCAGATGAGATTGCAAAGAGAGCGTTGAAATGAAATGAGAATGAAATTATTAAAGTCCCATTTGGAAAAGGTGCGGCCAAATCATTAATAAAAAAGGCCGTGAGGGATTTGTGGCAGAAGAAGTGGAACACAAATAATAAAAGGAGACAATATTATAACATGTAAAAATCAATCACGGTGGAAACATGTAACGAGAAGTGTAGAAAAGAGGAAGTGGTTCTTGCAAGGATAAGACTTGGACACACAGGATTAAAGTCAACTGTGTATTTAATGACAAAAAGCGTTTCTGGTAAATGTGACGATTGTAATGTAGCAGAAAATGTTGAGCATGTCATTTTGTGGTGTAATAAATATAGTGCAGAGAGGATCATTTTAAACGTGGATGGAATTGGGAAGATTTCAGGAAGGAATGAGAAAATGAGGGATTGTTGTGAGGCTCTATTTCTTTTTCTAAAAAATACAGGATTAGATCAGAAGATATAGGTAGGTTATAAGTCAAAAAAAGGAAAGGAAATAAAGAGGAAGAAAAGGGGGAAGGGAAATAAGAGGGGGGGGGATAAGGGAGAAAGGGGAAGGAAAGAAAGAGTAATAAAGAAATATATATATGTATTTATTATTATTTTTATAGTATATAAACCCCTGATGACACACACTCCTGAACAGTAGGTCGCAGCATGCACCTGTAAACGCTGGTTTGCGATCCGACATTAAACTGAAAGAAGAAGAAGAAGAAGACTAACACGAGCACAATAATAATGTGTGTCACTCGTCCAGAAGAGAAAGCGTCTCGTTCTGTGCATCTCTGTGTGATTACAGAAAGCTGTTGAGGACATTCTCATGGAGTGCAGCGAATGACTCATCGACTCATGTCTACACATGCGAATCATGTGATTCAGAGCGCATTCACCAGAGAGGGGGAAATCCAGCCCCTCCTACAAAGAGCAGCCTGCACTTTTAAGATTGTGTGTCAGATCTGAACATTGGGGGAGGTTGAGTGGCCCCAGCCCCCAGGGCATGCTCTCTCATTAGATTCCTTTAAATGAAATAAATCATTTATGCAAAATAATATTTTGTTGTAGTTTTCTTATCCACACATGGGCTACAGTTGATAACACAACTGCAAATAAGTAATAGTTTACAATTATTAATCTGCAGTGAATATATGAGGAAGCCTACTTCATATTATTTAAGCATGGAGCTGGAATCAGTTTGACCAGATTTTCTACTTTCTTAACAGATTTCTTGGGAAGTGAGTTTACTCAGCATTTTCTCAAAATGAACATGTTTTTTTCTACTCTTTAACAGATACTGTTTTAAGCAGAAAGGTTTTAGTTAGCGTCATTAGCCGTGATTTGGCTGGAGTGTGTGTGTGTGTGTGTGTGTGTGTGTCTTTGTCTGTGTGTGTGTGTGTGTGTGTGTGTGTGTGTGTGTGTGTGTGTCTGTGTCTGTGTCTGTGTGTGTGTGTGTGTGTGTGTGTGTGTGTGTGTGTGTGTGTGTGTGTGTGTGTGTGTGTGTGTGTGTGTGTGTGTGTGTGTGTGTGTGTGTGAGTGTGTGTGTGTGTGTGTGTGTGTGTGTGTGTGTGTGTGTGTGTGTGTGTGTGTGTGTGTGTGTGTCTGTGTCTGTGTGTGTGTGTGTGTGTGTGTGAGAGTGTGTGTGTGTGTCACAGGTATAAGCGAAGGGTGTTTTGCGGTGAACCGGGTCGCTCATCGTTGTATTTTGTGAAGTGTGGAATCGAGTCTATATGCGAACGGTTGTGCTCTTCTTCTTCCCTCTGTTTTTGTAATAAACCTTTTTTTTTAATTGTAATAAAACTATATTTTGTATATCTACGTCTCCTGATAATTTATCGTGAGCTGAGCTGTGTTGCCTGCAAATGAACTTGATTTATTACGTGTCCCTGGGCTAGACCCAGGGTGGTGTAGTCGTGCTAAATCTCCAATCCCTCAGTGCTCTGCCACACTTTGATTCAACTTTTCTCTTTTTTATCAAAATGTGCTTTTTTACCTTGGACTGTGTAATCATTTTATAAATAATTTTAACGTAATCTTTAACAGCAATCAAAGATGTTCTTAACATTTCAGAACACATTCTCATGCTAGCAAACAGATTATACTTTCACAACATTTGCTCAATAAATATAAAATATCATAATACTCATCTGACAGCGTTGACAGACCTGACGGTGGTGATGAAAACCTGGATTTGTAGTTATTTAAACTTTTAAATACATTGAATCAATCATTTACTGTATTAAAACATAAACATCAAACAGTGAATATGTTATTGTTTATAAAAGATTCACATTGAATTATTTTGCTGTATCATTGGCATATGAATGATTGAACCCTTCTCTGTGGACACACTGCTTTAGATGTATAGTGAGCAGACAATAAGAGTCATAGCCTAGATTTAATTGATATAATAATTATACAATTAAATTGAAGGGGAGAATTGTGTTAAATACATTCTATTAATAATCCCCCATAACATTTACAACTGAACATATTTACTTTTTAAAGTTAAAAACAGTTACAATAGCTGGACATGTTTTGTTCCATGTGTCAAGAATCATTGTGTTCATCCACACAGTCCGTCTATATTTCATAACCGCGTGATTTCTACTAAATCAGCCTGTGCTGCATTTTCTCAAAAAGTCCCTTTGAATTGTATTGGTAACAAAGGATCCAACCATAGTTGCTTTTGGGGAAACTCCGTATGAAATGGTTTCTCAGAAATCAGCCTGCTCTGTCACATGTTTCTCGGAAATCAGTCTGTTAGAGCTGCTGCTGCAGTGCGGCTGTATCTATGCTCCGCCCGCTCAACCTTATAAGTACAGACTGTGCCGATCTTCAGCGCAGTTTATTTAACACAGCTGCTGTAGACAGAGCACTGCTGCAGATCTTCAGAGAGAGGACTGACGCATTTACTGGAGCTACTCTTGATTTTGCACTTTTCTGATTTGGATTTAACATCGGACTATATTGTAAGTGTCTGTGATAACGATTTATTGCGTGTTTTATTATTATTATTATTATTGTTGATAGCCTATATTCTGTTGGCACACTTGGAAGTCCTAAAAGGCCATGGCTAATTTCTTTATGTTCTTGTTTTCTCGTCATCATGACCTAATACAAGTTTTGTTTTTATCTTAATTTTTCCGTGATCTCAAAATAAATAATTTGACATTGTGTGCTATAAAAACTACATTTGCAAATGTTTATATTTATGTCCTATAATAACAGATTAGGCTGATGTATAATAATCCTGCACATGCTGAACTTATTTAACTGTTAAAATCTGAAAGTAAATCCACATTGTTCTTGTGCCATCTTCACACATCTTTACATCAGCGGTATGATATGGATTTTATAAATACTAATATTAATCTCAAAGAAACACGTCCAGGTCTAAAGTGAAGCAGGTTTTCAGTTCTATTAATATATTTTTACATTATTGTCGTAGTATTTATTATGTGAGTTTTTATTGAATTAAATAAAATGTTTGTTTGATTTTCATGACTGGAATATATAGATCATTGTTTTATTGGGACAATGTGTTTGAAGCATCTCTTCATTAGTGCTATAATGAATTTAAGGACACAGTATAATGTCAAAATAGATAATAATCGGCAGACTGATTAAAATGTACTCCTGTAATTTATAGATTCCATTGTAAATGTGATTTTTCTCAGAAGTATTGATCTCCTGTAGATGGTTGTTTTAATATCTGATCTTACTCAAGAACTCGAGACAGAACAGATCCCTGCTTTAATAATGTTCAATTAAAACACATTTATTACTCTCGCTGTTGTTTATGAAAAATAAAGTACATCATGAAAATAAACAAGCATTTAAAGAAAAGTGTTTTTCTTCTTCTTTTATTCATTGTTACCAGTGTAAACCAGGTTTATTCCCTGGAGTACAGATACAGACTCTACGAGCTTAAACGGCTGTTTCAGACATTGAGACGTTAAACGTGTGCAGTATAGGGGTTTGGTAATCACTACATTAAAGCTATATATCTTATGATTCATGCATTCACCGAGGATCAAACCCATGACACTGGCATTGCTGCACCATGTTATACTCCTTATAATATCATACAGTGTACAGTACAATATATCAGTGATTCAAAAGAACATGAACCTGTAGAAAACTCATTCTTCTAATACTAGCCGAGTAAATGATGCCTCGATGTACAGCATCATCACTGAGACACAAAACCACTTTCCAGAACATATTCTTGTTCACGGTTCCTTCCTCCTAAAGATGTTCCCTCAAATACTTGTCATTATCAGGTACATGTGATCCCCATGTCCCCTTTGTTCCAGCAAAGATGAGCTCCAAACCAAACACAGGGTTGATCTTCAGAAAACTGAACTCTAGGAAGATCAATCTCCAGGAACAGAAATGAATTGCTGGATATGATGTGTGAGAACCGGTGACTTTTTCTGAAACATCGGTATAAATCCATCTGGATCTTCTGAATCTACAAATGACAAACAGTGAAACTCAGTGAAGGTTGCTTTAGATACAAATGTCTGCAAATGTATAACTGTAAATGTTTTTTTCATAAATAGTTATTTAAGGCCCAATTGGAGAAGGTGTTGATGATCAAAGACATGAAAGTGTGTTGTGTCTTAAACATCATAAATACTCACAGTTTGGTCTGTTGCCGTTTATGCTGTTTCGTCTGACTAGTATTGGTATCTTTTCCTCTCCTGGTTCATTAGGATTTAACTTGATATTTTGCATTCTTTACATGACTTTCGTCTGCTGTGCAAACATCGATATTGTGTTAATATCAGAACATTATTGTTTTCATACACGCATCACATCAGTACAGGCCTTTTACATTTTATTTTCCTTTTTGGATAATAGATGTAAAATAATGAAGTTATTGTCTTCATAGAGTTGCTCAGAAATAAATGTTTTGACATTTGAAACAAGCAGTATTGCATAAAGCGCTATAGAAATAAATGTGACTTGACCTGAACAACTGCGCCAACAATAATAAATGCAATAAATCGTAATCACAGACACTTACAGAATAATCTGGTGTTGTATCCGAATCAGAAAAGCACAAAATCAAGAGTAAATGTGTCAGTCCTCTCTCTGAAGATACAGCGGAGCTCTGACTTCTGCAGCTGTGCTGTGGTTCATTATAAGTACAGTCAAGGAGCGTAACAACTTGTAGGATAGCTTGATTCTGTCCTCTCTTACTCAACCAGGTTTTATTCGCTCACACACACGGCGGGAGGGGCTTCTGCAGGCAGCTTCATTCTCGCTGCAAAATGTATTCCTGGAAAGTAGTATTGTACAGCTTCAGGTAAACATAGACATATATAGGTAGACGCCCCATGGACTGACGCTGCCTATTGAGAGAGAGAGAGCGAGTGAGTGAGAGAGAGAGAGTACAATACAATGCACATCCACGACATTGCAAATGTATAATCTGTTGCACCTTCACATATGACTATGTATAGATGTGTACTTAATGTAGAATGTGTACATACAGTGTATAATGTGTCGTTGATAATTATGTCTTTATAGTACACTGTGTGTACTGAGTATATGTATGTGTATTCTGTACATTGTCTCTGTATAAGTGTGTAAGTATGTGTAATAGTACACTGTGTGTACTGAGTATATGTGTGTGTATTCTGCACATTGTCTCTGTATAAGTCTGTAAGTATGTGTAATAGTACACTGTGTGTACGGAGTATATGTGTGTGTATTCTGTACATTGTCTCTGTATAAGTCTGTAAGTATGTGTAATAGTACACTGTGTGTACTGAGTATATGTGTGTGTATTCTGTACATTGTCTCTGTATAAGTCTGTAAGTATGTGTAATAGTACACTGTGTGTACGGAGTATATGTGTGTGTATTCTGCACATTGTCTCTGTATAAGTGTGTAAGTATGTGTAATAGTACACTGTGTGTACGGAGTATATGTGTGTGTATTCTGTACATTGTCTCTGTATAAGTCTGTAAGTATGTGTAATAGTGCACTGTGTGTACGGAGTATATGTGTGTGTATTCTGTACATTGTCTCTGTATAAGTGTGTAAGTATGTGTAATAGTACACTGTGTGTACTGAGTATATGTATGTGTATTTTGCACATTGTCTTCTGTACAGTCTGTAAGTATGTACTGTCTGTATGTAAATTGTTTCTGCACTGTTTGGAGCACGCTCTCAAGAATTTCACTCACCAAGGCTCTTGTGCTGTGGTCATGTGACAATAAAAGTGATTTGATTTGAGAGAGTGTGAGTGAGAGAGAGAGTGTGTGTGTCTGAGTGAGAGAGAGATAAATAAATAAAAATAAAATATCAAACTTGTTTCTTTATTAAAATATAATATGAATTAATTTATATATTTATCAATATGCCATAGCCTACCATATGTGTTTGTTAAAGAGCATAATACAAAGTCTTTTAGCATGAAAGCACGTTTTTTTCAATATGTGACAGCGTCCGGTATCATAACTAAATATCTGCCGTTTGTAACAAACCAAACCGTGTGAAAATCCGGTAAAAATTCGGGGAGTTATGATCATTTTAGTTGGGGATACACACCTTCCTCAGTAGAAATAAATGCACGGGGGACGCATTGGGGACCCATCCAAGATGGCGGCCGCGCAGTACGTCAGCTCCAATAGGCAGCGTCAGTCCATGGGGCGTCTACCTATATATGTCTATGTTTACCTGAAGCTGTACAATACTACTTTCCAGGAATACATTTTGCAGCGAGAATGAAGCTGCCTGCAGAAGCCCCTCCCGCCGTGTGTGTGAGCGAATAAAACCTGGTTGAGTAAGAGAGGACAGAATCAAGCTATCCTACAAGTTGTTACGCTCCTTGACTGTACTTATAATGAACCACAGCACAGCTGCAGAAGTCAGAGCTCCGCTGTATCTTCAGAGAGAGGACTGACACATTTACTCTTGATTTTGTGCTTTTCTGATTCGGATACAACACCAGATTATTCTGTAAGTGTCTGTGATTACGATTTATTGCATTTATTATTGTTGGCGCAGTTGTTCAGGTCAAGTCACATTTATTTCTATAGCGCTTTATGCAATACTGCTTGTTTCAAATGTCAAAACATTTATTTCTGAGCAACTCTATGAAGACAATAACTTCATTATTTTACATCTATTATCCAAAAAGGAAAATAAAATGTAAAAGGCCTGTACTGATGTGATGCGTGTATGAAAACAATAATGTTCTGATATTAACACAATATCGATGTTTGCACAGCAGACGAAAGTCATGTAAAGAATGCAAAATATCAAGTTAAATCCTAATGAACCAGGAGAGGAAAAGATACCAATACTAGTCAGACGAAACAGCATAAACGGCAACAGACCAAACTGTGAGTATTTATGATGTTTAAGACACAACACACTTTCATGTCTTTGATCATCAACACCTTCTCCAATTGGGCCTTAAATAACTATTTATGAAAAAAACATTTACAGTTATACATTTGCAGACATTTGTATCTAAAGCAACCTTCACTGAGTTTCACTGTTTGTCATTTGTAGATTCAGAAGATCCAGATGGATTTATACCGATGTTTCAGAAAAAGTCACCGGTTCTCACACATCATATCCAGCAATTCATTTCTGTTCCTGGAGATTGATCTTCCTAGAGTTCAGTTTTCTGAAGATCAACCCTGTGTTTGGTTTGGAGCTCATCTTTGCTGGAACAAAGGGGACATGGGGATCACATGTACCTGATAATGACAAGTATTTGAGGGAACATCTTTAGGAGGAAGGAACCGTGAACAAGAATATGTTCTGGAAAGTGGTTTTGTGTCTCAGTGATGATGCTGTACATCGAGGCATCATTTACTCGGCTAGTATTAGAAGAATGAGTTTTCTACAGGTTCATGTTCTTTTGAATCACTGATATATTGTACTGTACACTGTATGATATTATAAGGAGTATAACATGGTGCAGCAATGCCAGTGTCATGGGTTTGATCCTCGGTGAATGCATGAATCATAAGATATATAGCTTTAATGTAGTGATTACCAAACCCCTATACTGCACACGTTTAACGTCTCAATGTCTGAAACAGCCGTTTAAGCTCGTAGAGTCTGTATCTGTACTCCAGGGAATAAACCTGGTTTACACTGGTAACAATGAATAAAAGAAGAAGAAAAACACTTTTCTTTAAATGCTTGTTTATTTTCATGATGTACTTTATTTTTCATAAACAACAGCGAGAGTAATAAATGTGTTTTAATTGAACATTATTAAAGCAGGGATCTGTTCTGTCTCGAGTTCTTGAGTAAGATCAGATATTAAAACAACCATCTACAGGAGATCAATACTTCTGAGAAAAATCACATTTACAATGGAATCTATAAATTACAGGAGTACATTTTAATCAGTCTGCCGATTATTATCTATTTTGACATTATACTGTGTCCTTAAATTCATTATAGCACTAATGAAGAGATGCTTCAAACACATTGTCCCAATAAAACAATGATCTATATATTCCAGTCATGAAAATCAAACAGAAATGTAATTTAATTCAATAAAAACTCACATAATAAATACTACGACAATAATGTAAAAATATATTAATAGAACTGAAAACCTGCTTCACTTTAGACCTGGACGTGTTTCTTTGAGATTAATATTAGTATTTATAAAATCCATATCATACCGCTGATGTAAAGATGTGTGAAGATGGCACAAGAACAATGTGGATTTACTTTCAGATTTTAACATTTAAATAAATTCAGCATGTGCAGGATTATTATACATCAGCCTAATCTGTTATTATAGGACATAAATATAAACATTTGCTCATTTAGTTTTTATAGCACAAAATGTCCAATATAAATTTTGAGATCACGGAAAAATTAAGATTAAAAACAAAACTTGTATTAAGTCGTGATGACGAGTAAACTAGAAAATAAATTAATAACCCATGGCCTTTTAGGACTTCCAAGTGTGCCAACAGAATATAGGCTATCAACAATAATAATAATAATAAACGCAATAAATCGTTATCACAGACACTTACAATATAGTCCGATGTTAAATCCAAATCAGAAAAGTGCAAAATCAAGAGTAGCTCCAGTAAATGCGTCAGTCCTCTCTCTGAAGATCTGCAGCAGTGCTCTGTCTACAGCAGCTGTGTTAAATAAACTGCGCTGAAGATCGGCACAGTCTGTACTTATAAGGTTGAGCGGGCGGAGCATAGATACAGCCGCACTGCAGCAGCAGCTCTAACAGACTGATTTCCGAGAAACATGTGACAGAGCAGGCTGATTTCTGAGAAACCATTTCATACGGAGTTTCCCCAAAAGCAACTATGGTTGGATCCTTTGTTACCAATACAATTCAAAGGGACTTTTTGAGAAAATGCAGCACAGGCTGATTTAGTAGAAATCACGCGGTTATGAAATATAGACGGACTGTGTGGATGAACACAATGATTCTTGACACATGGAACAAAACATGTCCAGCTATTGTAACTGTTTTTAACTTTAAAAAGTAAATATGTTCAGTTGTAAATGTTATGGGGGATTATTAATAGAATGTATTTAACACAATTCTCCCCTTCAATTTAATTGTATAATTATTATATCAATTAAATCTAGGCTATGACTCTTATTGTCTGCTCACTATACATCTAAAGCAGTGTGTCCACAGAGAAGGGTTCAATCATTCATATGCCAATGATATAGCAAAATAATTCAATGTGAATCTTTTATAAACAATAACATATTCACTGTTTGATGTTTATGTTTTAATACATTAAATGATTGATTCAATGTATTTAAAAGTTTAAATAACTACAAATCCAGGTTTTCATCACCACCGTCAGGTCTGTCAACGCTGTCAGATGAGTATTATGATATTTTATATTTATTGAGCAAATGTTGTGAAAGTATAATCTGTTTGCTAGCATGAGAATGTGTTCTGAAATGTTAAGAACATCTTTGATTGCTGTTAAAGATTACGTTAAAATTATTTATAAAATGATTACACAGTCCAAGGTAAAAAAGCACATTTTGATAAAAAAGAGAAAAGTTGAATCAAAGTGTGGCAGAGCACTGAGGGATTGGAGATTTAGCACGACTACACCACCCTGGGTCTAGCCCAGGGACACGTAATAAATCAAGTTCATTTGCAGGCAACACAGCTCAGCTCACGATAAATTATCAGGAGACGTAGATATACAAAATATAGTTTTATTACAATTAAAAAAAAAGGTTTATTACAAAAACAGAGGGAAGAAGAAGAGCACAACCGTTCGCATATAGACTCGATTCCACACTTCACAAAATACAACGATGAGCGACCCGGTTCACCGCAAAACACCCTTCACTTATACCTGTGACACACACACACACTCTCACACACACACACAGACACACACACACACACACACACACACACACACACACACACACACACACAGACACAGACACAGACACAGACACAGACACAGACACACTCACACACACACACACACACACAGACACAGACACAGACACAGACACACACACACTCACACACACACACACACACACACACACACACACACACACACACACACACAGACACAGACACAGACACAGACACACACACACACACACACACACACACACACACACACTCACACACACACACACACACACACAGACACACACACACACACACACACACACAGACACAGACACAGACACACACACACACACACACACACACACACACACACACACACACACACACACAGACACAGACACAGACACAGACACAGACACACTCACACACACACACACACACACAGACACAGACACAGACACAGACACAGACACAGACACACACACTCACACACACACACACACACACACACACACACACACACACACACAGACACAGACACAGACACAGACACACACACACACACACACACACACACACACACACACACACACTCACACACACACACACACACACACAGACACACACACACACACACACACAGACACAGACACAGACACACACACACACACACACACACACACACACACACACACACAGACACAGACACAGACACACACACACACACACACACACACACACACACACACACACACACACACACACACACACACACACACACACACACACACACACACTCCAGCCAAATCACGGCTAATGACGCTAACTAAAACCTTTCTGCTTAAAACAGTATCTGTTAAAGAGTAGAACAAAACATGTTCATTTTGAGAAAATGCTGAGTAAACTCACTTCCCAAGAAATCTGTTAAGAAAGTAGAAAATCTGGTCAAACTGATTCCAGCTCCATGCTTAAATAATATGAAGTAGGCTTCCTCATATATTCACTGCAGATTAATAATTGTAAACTATTACTTATTTGCAGTTGTGTTATCAACTGTAGCCCATGTGTGGATAAGAAAACTACAACAAAATATTATTTTGCATAAATGATTTATTTCATTTAAAGGAATCTAATGAGAGAGCATGCCCTGGGGGCTGGGGCCACTCAACCTCCCCCAATGTTCAGATCTGACACACAATCTTAAAAGTGCAGGCTGCTCTTTGTAGGAGGGGCTGGATTTCCCCCTCTCTGGTGAATGCGCTCTGAATCACATGATTCGCATGTGTAGACATGAGTCGATGAGTCATTCGCTGCACTCCATGAGAATGTCCTCAACAGCTTTCTGTAATCACACAGAGATGCACAGAACGAGACGCTTTCTCTTCTGGACGAGTGACACACATTATTATTGTGCTCGTGTTAGTCTTCTTCTTCTTCTTCTTTTAGTTTAATGGCGGATCGCAAACCAGCGTTTACAGGTGCATGCTGCGACCTACTGTTCAGGAGTGTGTGTCATCAGGGGTTTATATACTATAAAAATAATAATAAATACATATATATATTTCTTTATTACTCTTTCTTTCCTTCCCCTTTCTCCCTTATCCCCCCCCCCCCCTCTTATTTCCCTTCCCCCTTTTCTTCCTCTTTATTTCCTTTCCTTTTTTTGACTTATAACCTACCTATATCTTCTGATCTAATCCTGTATTTATTAGAAAAAGAAATAGAGCCTCACAACAATCCCTCATTTTCTCATTTATTCCTGAAATCTTCCAAATTCCATCCACGTTTAAAATGATCCTCTCTGCACTATATTTATTACACCACAAAATGACATGCTCAACATTTTCTGCTACATTACAATCGTCACATTTACCAGAAACGCTTTTTGTCATTAAATACACAGTTGACTTTAATCCTGTGTGTCCAAGTCTTATCCTTGCAAGAACCACTTCCTCTTTTCTACACTTCTCGTTACATGTTTCCACCGTGATTGATTTTTGCATGTTATAATATTGTCTCCTTTTATTATCCGTGTTCCACTTCTTCTGCCACAAATCCCTCACGGCCTTTTTTATTAATGATTTGGCCGCACCTTTTCCAAATGGGACTTTAATAATTTCATTCTCATTTCATTTCAACGCTCTCTTTGCAATCTCATCTGCCTTCTCATTGCCCTTTACACTTATCATACGGATGACGTCAGGCTTAACTCCTCCCCTTAAAGCCTTATAGAGACGGATGAGTAAAACAGATGACGGAGCGCTTTTAGGCCACGACCATAGACTGTAAAACAAATGGACGTAGTGTCAGTGACAGCAGCGGCAATCCACCTGCCCTTAATTATGCAGAACTTTAAGGCTTAATATAATTTAAACGGATGAGTTATAAAAAAAATCACCCCTCTCACAGTTGTCATGAAGGATCAAATTAGCTAAATATACCAAAAACACTGTTTGTACCAGGCTGTAAACATAAATTTAGTGCAACCTTTAACAAGAGCGTGGACCAACGCGAGCACAATAATAATGTGTCTCTCGTCCAGAAGTGACCTTAAACTGTGTCCTTAGATTAATTAGTAGCACTAATAAAGAACAGATTTCAACAGGTTTTTGCTCTCCCTTTAATTTATGCTGATTTAATTTTTGCAAGGACAATTATTTCCCAGATTCTCACTTACTAGAATTCATTTTAAATAAATATTAGCTTTTTAAATTAAATAAATATTACTGTAATAAATCTATACTGCTCCAGGAGAGAATAAACTGTGATTTAAAATAATAATAATAATAAAAACATTGTACTTAATAGATATGCATAACACACACAGTGCATCACTGTCCACAGACTTCATATTGACTGCAGGTTTATTTAAATATGAAACAATGTTTAGAAACCTTTCTGAAATCCTGAAACACTGGATCAGGGATATTATATAAACACAGATCTGAGATCTGACTGTAAACTCATGAATATAATGCAGATTAACATCTAGAGACACGGTTCAGTGTGTCAGACGGTATTGTGTCGTTCTCTACTGGAGATTATTAATATTACAGCAGCATCAGTATTATATCAGATATTCACAGTCAGTTCAATCAAATCATCAATGCAGTGAATTTATGCAGTAACTTTACATTTTGCTCAGCTTTGAGATTATTTTTCTGCTTAAAACATTAATAAACTGTGTCTTTAGATTAAATAGTTGCACTGACAAAGAACGATTATTTTGTTTATTTTTTATGGAGACACATTTGAATGGTATTCAATACAATAAAAAACTGGTAACACATATAAGAGTCTGATTACCTAAAGATCCAGTGAACGATGACTGATATAATGCTGATACTGTAATTTTATGATGTCTAATAAAATACAAAATTACTCAAATCAAATTCACACTTTACACTATCCATTCAATTCACACACACAAAAAAGTACTCTATGATTGTTTATGGTATGACAGATTTGAAAAAATAAAACTTTACAAAAATCCAATACAATAAAACATAAAATAAAACAATAAACCGACTCAATATTCCTCTTCATGCAGTCAGATTGACCTTTGACCCTGTAACACAGTCACGTGTCTCTACAGACCATCATCAGAATTACAAATATATCTGAATAAAGTCATTATTGAAGTGAAACGTGACTCTAATGATCAGTTCTGCTGTTTTCATCTCTTCTGAAGCTTTGAATGGTTTGATCAGAATCCAGATCTCTTTCATTTCCACTCAATTCTGTTCAGGATTCACTCAGTATTTCATCTGTGCTTTTGCTTTTGTGTATCGATGCTGTTTCTGACAGAAGAATGACTTTTATTCTCATCTTTCTCGTGTGCTTCATCTCTCATTTCACACACAACATCTCTCTGTTTCTCTGGCAATTCATTCTGTTAGACAAATTCAATCCAAGATTAAAATGAATTCATACTACATAGAATGTATTGAAAAGATTGAAGAGAAGCAGCTGCTCAGAGAATATCTGATTTCAGACGCAGTCGTGTTGTTTGTAGAGTCTGAAGGTTAAATCTGAGACACAGAGCTGAAGAAGATGTGATGAAACAAACCTGACTCACATCAGTGACTTTACTCGAGACATCTACAGTTTACACACAACACAGTCCATCACAGCAGAAGATGATCAAAGATTGTTTCTAGAAACTCTGACATTTCAAATACACACAAAATACACATTATTATTATTAGTTGTGAGTTCATAACTAAATGACATTCACTGAATTAACCCGAAAGAAAGAGTGTCACTCCTAGAACTTAAGACATTATAAATAACATTTGTAGCACTAAATGAGTTATACTTATGATAATATGTAGAATATTAACAGTGGTTATCATCTTTGTCCACTAGATGGCAGAACTGGATTTTCAGTCTCAAAGGTGTTTAGTTTCAGGTTAAAGTCAGTGAAGAGAATCAGAGATCTGCAGATGAATGAGGATCATAATGACACACATGGATCATAAAGAGACTCATCTTCACATCATGAGTGTGGATAAAATACATGAGACATACATGATCATCTAAATCACTGATTATGTTTAAATAAACATGATGTGATCGTTTACAGTCATGTGAAAGAATTAGGACACCCTATTGAATTCCACGATTTTCTGTATCAGGACATAATCAAATATCTGGTTCTTGGTAGGTCTTAACATTTGGGAAATAAAACCTGAGATGAACAACAACACAGAACATGGCCATTTACCTGAAGTGTGTGCTCATGAATCTGAGAGGAAGAACCCAAACGCAGAATGGCACATTACAGGGGGTTATTAACACAGACAGGGCACAAGAGTGAGCTGTGAAACAATGTTCAACAATGAAGGGACAGCAGAGAACGACTGCTGGAACCAGCTTTAGATAAGAACAGATCAGACCACTGCAGAAGAAGTGTCAGGGCCAGACAGACGGTGGAGAAGACCAGGCGAAACACAAAGAAGATGAGATCTACTGCTTGATGAAGGACAAATCTGAACCAGTCTGACCACCAGACAGAGAGAACAGAGACAGAACAGCACCACAGCACAGACAAGACTCAACAAGAACACACAATCAAGACAGGGAACAAGGGACCTGAAAACAAATGATAAGTCAAAATAATAATAATAAAAGCCATAGACTGTGCAAACAAAACTAGATAAAAGCACCAAACAAATGACTAGAGTTAAGGACTACTAGAAAACTAGAAAAATCAACCTAAAGGAGAAGACTTGAACATTGCTGAATCAGTTTGGTTTAGAGAGCAGCGCTGTGCTGAATCTGATTTTACAAACTGTTCAAAACTTTCCGTTTCTGCTGCCTTAGTAAGTTATTGTGCATGTTTATCAAATAGAATTCATATCCTAATTTAATACAATATATCCTAATGTAAGACAGGTTAAAATGAGCTAAAATAAGCTCCTGAGTAATTATACTTTTGTCTTAAATCCTTTAATGTGAGTTCTTGAGATAAAAGCGTTGTGACAACTAGCCCCGGTCTCAGCTCATAAAATACATTCAGAGACATCTACAACAGTCATGAAGAATCACAGAGCAAGACGCTTTCTCTTCCGAGTGAATGTGACAGCGTCTGTCTTTATATAGACTGACATCTGTGACGTGTTCTTCTACATCGCCAATGATATTTAGTGTCACTTGTTTACCAGAACTATAATGAATTACCAGGAAAGGAGACAGAAGGAACACACACTTTCTTTTGTCACACTTTAATACCGAGACAATTTCATGAGCTCCTCCCAGTAACGATGGTCCAACCGGTTCTTGGTCCAACAAAAGCCCTATTTCCCATCGCTGCTGCTTTCAGACCAGACCGAATCTCTTTCGGGATTCCCACTCGGGAGATAAGTCGAAACAGTGCCTCGGCTACGCTCTTCGCCGAAATGGAGCGCAGGGGCACTGCTTCCGGATATCGCGTTGCATAATCCACCAGGACTAATGCAAAGCGGTATCCTCGTGCCGAACGCTCCAATGGCCCGATGAGGTCCATACCAATTCTCTCGAAGGGGACCTCCATCAATGGTAATGGACGCAAGGGCGCTTTGGCGGTGGCCGGTGGATTTACCAACTGGCATTCCCGCGAGCGAGACCCGCGAGCGACTTGACTAGCTCCGCAAGTGGTGTAGGCTTGGCGGGTTGCATGACGGCGGCGTACCGGCTTCTTCGTCCCGGGTTTCGGCACCAGTGTAACAAGGTTCGGGGATCAGGGAAGGAAGGACGAGGAAGTCAGGGGTGACGAGCCACAAAAACGGTGTTTAATAACACAAAATAGAACTTTTAACACAACGTAAACAAGGCAAGGCAAGGCAAGGCAAGGCAAGTTTATTTGTATAGCACATTTCATACACATTGGTAATTCAAAGTGCTTTACATAAAAGAAAGTGAAATAATCATTCACAGCAATAAAAACAAGAAGTTAAAAATAATAAAACAAGGAATTTTAAAATATAGAAATTGATTTAAAATGAGATTTAAAACAGTTAAATAGAAAATGATTATACATAAAATACAATGCAGTCTGTTCGGACGTAGCACAGTGCTCATTCAACAAATGCACAGCTAAATAGATGAGTTTTGAGACTGGATTTAAATGTGGCTAATGTTTTAGCACATCTGATCTCTTCTGGAAGCTGGTTCCAGCTGCGGGCGGCATAATAGCTAAAAGCGGACTCCCCTTGTTTTGTGTGAACCCTTGGTATTTCTAACTGACTCGATCCTAATGATCTGAGTGGTCTGTTGGGTTTATATTCAGTGAGCATATCTGCCATATATTTAGGTCCTATACCATTGAGTGACTTATAGACGAGTAAAAGTACTTTAAAATCAATCCTAAATGTAACTGGAAGCCAGTGTAAGGACCTGAGGACTGGTGTGATATGCTCATATTTTCTGGTTCTAGTCAGAATCCTGGCAGCAGCGTTCTGGATGAGCTGCAGCTGTCTAATGGTCTTCTTTGGAAGGAGACCATTACAATAATCCACCCTGCTGGTGATAAAGGCATGAACAAGTTTCTCCAAATCTTGACTGGAAACAAAACATTTAATTCTTGCAATGTTTTTGAGATGATAGTATGCTGATTTAGTTACTGCTTTGACATGACTACTAAAACTAAGGTCTGTCTCCAGAATCACCCCAAGATTTCTGACTTGATTTTTAGTTGTTTGACCCCTAGAGTCAAGGTATGCATTCACCTTGAGAACTTCATCTTTGTTTCCAAATGCAATGACTTCAGTTTTCTCCTTGTTTAACTGAAGAAAGTTTTGGCACATCCAACTGTTAATTTCATCAATGCATTGGCAGAGGGAGTCAATGGGGCTGTAGTCATTTGGAGATAAGGCTAGGTAAATCTGGGTATCATCAGCATAGCTGTGATAGGCAATTTGGTTCTTCCTCATTATCTGACTTAGTGGGAGCATATACAGGCTAAACAAGAGCGGTGCAAGAATAGAGCCTTGTGGGACTCCGCATGTCATGGACGTCCACTTAGACTTATTCTCTCCTATACTCACATAATAACCTCTCCCTTCTAAGTATGACCTGAACCATTTGAGTGCCATACCAGAAAGCCTGACCCAGTTTTCCAGTCTCTCTAGAAGTATGTTATGATCGACAGTGTCAAACGCAGCACTAAGATCTAGTAGTACCAGCACTGATATTTGTACCAGCACTGATATATTTAGAAATATTAAAATGCATTAAAGGCTGTAATTGTAAAGTTGTCACAGTCAAATAACATTATAGGTTATGCGTGGACATTTAGTAACATTAAATATACATATATGCACATTTAGACACAAATACAAGGTGTTGTATTTATTAAAACATATAATAAAAGTATGTAAGAATACACTAGCTTGAAGAAGTAACCTTTGAAATCACTACATGTATAGTTTTCACTTATGCAAGTGACATAATGTAGCTTTATTTAATGCTTTTTGCAATACAGATTGTTTCAAAGCAGCTTTATAGAAATTCATATTGTTCATTTTTACTGTTTATGTGTTCATAAGATGATTTTTCTCTCAGCTGTAATGCTAATAAGGACCTGTAGAGAGCGACGTCATACTGTATATATAGATTTACTGCCACTTGCACAGCACAAGAACCAGTGACAATAAAAAAACACATCCAACAAAGTAGAAAAGCACCAAGATGAACACGGAATATATATAAACAACAACGCAAGAATCAAGACAAACAGGTAGCAGATAAACAATGCACTAAAATTAAAAATTTACATTTTCAGACAGTCCATTTTCTTTTTGTATAATATTCAAAGCTCTGTCACTGGTTCTCAAACTAATCTCGTTAAATAAGAACACATTTCATTTTATTTTCCATGTATCGTTTTGAATACTTGCTAAAAATGTTAATGCATCTTTGCACATGTGTATATATATAAGACTTGTGTTCACATTGGCAGTTCAAGATGTGTACACTAGCATCCTCTAGCAGTTCTTGTATATAAAACTCAATACAATTTTCAGAGCAAAGTGGGTAGAAGACAAAAATCTAAAACAAAAAATTTGATGTACAGTTTCTAACTGTCCTAATCCCAGCTGAACACCTCTGGTGTGACTTTAAATGAGCCACAAACTCATCACCAAACACTAATGACTTGTACATATGGGTTCAGTCATTTCATACACTTCAAAACTGGTGCAACAGAGGTTGAAATAAAAAATTTTAAGTACATGAATTTCTTTGTTTGCCACAGTTTGTAAGTGTTTTTTTTCTTTTCTAAAGAATACTTTTGTCCATATAATTAATTTACAAGTCATTGGTGTTTGTGGCTCATTTAAAGTCACACCAGAGGTGTTCAGCTGCTTTCTGCAGACCAGTCAAGTTCTTCCACACTGACTCAATCATCATTTCTCTTTGGTTCTTGTCTTATACACAGAGACACTGTCATGTTAGAATAGAAAAGAGTTCTGTCCAAACTGTTGCTATACAATTAGATTCCCTACAATATCATTATATGCTTAAACATTAAGATTTGTACTCATGGACATTACTAAAGTAGTCAAACCCTTCATTAGAATACTTTTGGCAATATAGTGTATCTTTATTGCACGATGGGAGAACTGTTCATAAGGGAGATTGCCTGGGGGAAGAAACTGTTCTTGTGCCTGGCTGTCCTGATATTTGAGGCTTTGAAGCACTGACCAGATGGCAAAAGTAAAAAAAAAAACGGATGGCTTGGATGTGAGGGATCCAGAGTGATTTTCTGAGCCCTTTTCCTCACTCTGGATGTATACAGTTCTTGGAGGGGAGGGCACCGATAATCCGTTAAGCAGTCCGAACCATTCTTCTGATGTCTGAGTTTGTAGCTGAGCTGAAGCAGACAGTTATTTGAAGTGCAGAAGACCGATTCAATGATGGCAGTGTAGAACTGTTTCAGCAGCTCCTTTTGGTCTGGAGGAGTATTGGGATGATGGTGTTGAAGGCCGAACTGAAGTCCACAAACAGGATCCTCACATAAGTCCCTGATTTGTCCAGATGCTGAAGGATGAAGTGCAGTCCCATGTTGACTGCATCATACACAGACCTGTTTTCTCGGTTAGAAAATGGCAGGGTGTCCAGTTAGGGTCCAGTGATGTCCTTCAGATAAGCCAGAACCAGTTTTTCAAATGCGTGCATGAGGACAGACGTTAGAGACACAGATCTGTAGTTATTAAGTCCTGTTATCTTGGGATTCTTTGGAACAGGGATGATGGTGGAGCATTTGAAGCATGAGGGGACTCCGCACAGTTCCAGTGATCTTTTGAAGATCTGTGAAGATGAGGGCCAGCTGGTCAGCACAGGTTTTCAGACAGGCTGGTGAAACACCACCTGGGCCTGGAGCCTTCCTTTGCTTGTTCTTTCTGAAGACCTGGCGCACATCTTCTTCACTGATCTGAAGTGCAGGTGTCGGGAGAGGGGGATTGCTGGAGGTTTTAACAGTTGTGTAAGGAGATGGTCAGACCGGGTGGGGGGGGGGGTTCAAACCTACAGTAAAACTCATTCAGTCTTCAGCAAGTTGTTGATTCACCTCATGAATCTTGTAGTTGGTGATGGCTTTCAGACCTTTCCACACTGAAGCTGGGTCATTGGAAGTGAACTGATCTTCCAACTTTTAAGCATAGCTCCTCGTAGCCGCTCTAATCTCCTTATTCAGTGTGTTCCTGGCCTGATTGTACAAGACCCTATCTCCATTTTTGTAGGCATCCTCTTTGGCCTTACGAAGATGTCTGAGAAATGCAAAATGTGAACGAGTCAGCGAGGTCTTGCATGCTGAACAAGAACCACTCCTGAGAAACCATCCCAGAGAGAGTGCCTATCCCTTAACACACAACACTCTTTATTCTAACTAATTATCAATTAACATGGGGTTGCATGTGAATTTTGTCATTTACCTTCTCCATGTGCAAAGCGGTGGGCTGGGCGGGGCTAAACAAGCAGTGATGTGGAATCGGTGGGTGGAGCTTGCTGAGTTGCAACTTTTGGATGTAAGATATCTTTGTTTTTGTGCTGGAATACTGTAATATTCAATTCAAGCAAATGGATTAATCCTTTTATAAATACTCTCCAGTTACCCATGGAGGTCTTGGAGATGATACTCCTTGAAGTAGTGCTACAGGATGGAGATGCTTCCTACATGAATCTGTCTCTTACATGCAGTTGCTTTAGGGCAATTGTAAACAAGGCCCGGTTCAGACAGAAGGTACACTATGCATGGCTTGACAGTAAGTGTGTTACAGTTTAAATGTGTGCAATGAAGTATGCATAAGGTCTCATGAGTATAAGGTTGGCTTTAAATAATCTTGCTTCTTGCTTTTACTAAAGCACTGGCATGGCTAACATAATCTTAGATGTGCATATGAAAGAGTTCTGTTTTGTGTGTGTGTTTAGATGCAGGTACTGGGGAAAATGGAGTAAAACATCAAAGGCTGAATTGCGGGTGCTTTTTTAAATTAAAGAGCGTAACATATGTAAAACCTTGTTCAAATCCTGCTCAGGTTTTTTACGGTAATGGGAAGCGTGCTGCGCTGACAAACACTGCTTTATCAGGCATTACAGGCGAGATGAGATGAAAATGAGACCAATTACTGCAGATTAGCGTCACGCAAAGGAATGGATTGGAAACATGAATCGTTTGGGAGTCGTTGAGCAAATAAGCTAAAACATAAGTTTTTAAAAGCATAAAGGCCCATCTCTTAGATGAAAAATTATACTTGAGTCAGACCAGTTGTTAAGAACGTGACTTCACCACTTCCACAGGAAGTTACAGGACTATTACCACTTCACCACTTCCTATGGAAAAATTTGTCTGCACTAAAAAATGCACACCACTTGAACGGTAAAAACCTGTGAAAATGCTACAGTAAAAACACATTAAATGGTTAATGGTAAGTTCCTGTAATATTTACAGGGAAAAACTGTAATTAAATTTCCTTTAATGCATTTTTTGCATCTTTGAAATAACTGTTTCTTCTTAGTTATTTTATTAGTTATGTTTATTAGGGTTGCATGTTACATCTAATGTTGTTAAATGAATGTTCATTGCATATTTCTGTTTATTGAGTGTCACCATGATGGTGTTTAGTGCTTGTGTGAATGGCACTGTGCACTTTATATATATATATATGTTATTATTTAAAAGCTGCTTTGGTTAATCATGTGACTTTCTCATCACCTCCTGCATTTGGTGCTTCTCAGTGTATTTCAAAGGTAAAAAACTGATTTCAGTACTTCAGTAGGTTGAATATTAACATTATATCAGTTAATGAAATTACGGTATTTAACTGTAAGTTTAAGTTAAAACCTAAAATATTGTTACCGTATTTTTTACAGTAGAATTCCAGCGACCTAAGCACTTTTTTTACAGTGTGCAACTATATAAGATTTTGGCCGACCAAGCCTCTTCTTGTCGACTAATGGTTATTTGACTATTGGTATGTTTGTGATAGAAGAATATGTGACCCTGAACAACAAAACTTTATAAAGATGAAAAATGAAAGCTAAATAAATGATATTTCCATTGATTTATGGTTTGTTAGGATATGGCAATATTTGACTGATATATTTGCCATTAAATATTTTCCATTATATCACTTAAAATCTCAGGGAGTATTCTACTTCAAGTAAATAAAAGACAAAAGGAGTTCAGCTGACAAAAAGTCTGAAAACTCCTCATCCAATGAAAAAGTTCTAACATCTATTAATAGGTACAGGTATCTAATGATTAAATACTAGTATATCTAATAAATAAGAACTAGTATGTAATAGTGTAGTAATAGTAATAACCATTTAACATTTAACCTAATATACATGCATAGCATCTATTTTCATGCTACTAGTATTTATGTTTAGCTACTAGGCACTAGTACATATTTGTTGGCTACTATCTCAAGGTTTCTTTATCATGTGACAAATAAAGAAACCTTGAGATAGTAGCCAACAAATATGTACTAGTGCCTAGTAGCTAAACATAAATACTAGTAGCATGAAAATAGATGCTATGCATGTATATTAGGTTAAATGTTAAATGGTTTGCCTTAATGGTCTTTGATTCTGAGAACGGTAAATAAGAGCAGGCCAAAACTGAGCAGTAACCTCAGCTCTGTGGTCATAAATGTCACTGACATTTTTTCCATAATGTAACACATTGAGCTGTTTAGCTAGTTGCAGTCAAAGCGGTTGAGAAACAAAGTTGCACGCGGTCTCGTGGTTGTTCTCTATTGTTCCAAACCCACGCTGTCAACATGTTTGCATGGGTTTAAGCAGGATAGACGGCAGTTTCACTATATATTCAGCAATTTCTAGTGATTATTAACAGATAATGTGCATTGATTGTGTACTGGGGACTACGTTTAACATCGCATTTTATTCTGGGAAGTGATGAAGAGACAGCATTAATATATTTTATAATATGCTTATTATTATACTACAATTAGAAGCGTGTTTAGGGTTAAAATAGAGGACATGTATTTAAATTCCAGTGCAAATTAGAGGTGTTTGGTGGCTGTAAAAATAATATTGCTATTTAATGCCATGGTTTCACTACTAGATGCCCATATGGCTGATTAATAAATATAGCCTATATATTTAGCTCTACTCTAGTTGCTGTAAAGAGATTTACCTGTCATAATAGCTTATTTATTTTAAGTTTTGCATTGTATATTTAGACATCAAACACTCAATGTTTATACGTTTTTTTTTATTAATTACTCACATCCCAGTATTATAATATGGCATTTATGTAAAAAAGACAATATAAGTGAATGTTAAAAAAGGCCAGCAAATACGAAATTTAACCCAATGGAACAATTTAAATAGCGTTTAAAGAACACAAAGCGATAAACTGCATTCAGGGAAACTCTTTCTTGTATTCCTTTAAGGTTTCTTTATTTGTCACATAATAAATTATACAGGGTATAATCAGAAGTGAAATGTGCCATCAACCTGTCCATACATATACAAACATACATACAATATGACAAGGGGGTAGACAGGACAGGAAGACAGAGGATTGAGAAGAAAAAAACAGCATGACATGAGGAGAGGTGAGGAAAAAAAGGCAACCCCCAGACTATGCTCCTGTTAGGAGTACAGTGTGGGAACAGGAAAAAAAAAACACCTCAGCAACATTAGCACATAATCAGTACAACATGAACACGCAAGACTTGCAACAGGGGAGGGGAGTGGGGGATGGAGGTAACCCAGCACAGGCAAGCAGCCATCCGGTCCTGCAGCCATTCTCGGTGCTGGTCACAGACCCGCCTGTCAGACTGGGGGTACAAAGCGGCGAAGGCGAGGGATGAGGGGTGGGGGGTGTTTGCATATCTGTATATATGTAAAGTTTGTGTATGTGTAGGCCTGGAGAGTCGCTACGCCTGCCATCCTAATCTAGGAGCCTCAAGTCCGCAAGATTGTCATAACGATACACAGCAAGTTGCCATGGAGACAACCTTGATCAGGTCCAAGACAGAGTCAACAATCAGCAGGTGTCTGGGGAGTGGGGGGAGGAACGCAAGAGCGTCTCACTGCAGTGCTCTTCCGGGGTAGATGTTGTTCCAAACAGCGGCCTTGGCCAAGGCCAGTGCTGGTTGAAGGGGGATGAAAGCAGATAAGATTGGGATTGTTTGGTCTTGGGGCGAGTAGCCGCATTCTTGCAGTGCGACTATTCTCCTGGTCCATTCTGGTTTCCGAAACGATCCATTTGCCTTTGCAAAGCTGTGAGCTTCTCCATGATGTTATCCATATTGTGGTTCATAATCATAATCACAGTCTGAGTGCTGACAGCTCTGCCCACTGCTTCAATCATGACGGGCAGCCTTGTAGGGCTTTGGACGGCTGTCACCGTCTTCTTAATTCCTCGATAAACCAGGGCAATGCCTAATCCAATCAGCAGAAAACCTGTTATCATGGTTCCAAATAGGTAGATATCTTCAACGTCCTCCACGGAAAGAGCCGCCAGACACACGACCCGCCACCTCTCCCACGCGTCCATCGTGTAGCCAGCTGCGAACGTTCCGTCAGGGCAGTCAGGTTCCCCGAACCCAAGCTTCTCGGTGTCAATTGCGTTCAGAGACCATTTGATCAAATCCATAATTTCTTAGTTTGGAAAGCAGTGCGGAGAGAGTCTCTCAAAGTACACAGTAGACAGTAGACGAGACGAGAAGCAAAGCAAGGGAGGTAACGGGTAGGAGAGGAGAGAAAATGCGACCGCCTTCATTGAGAGAGCCAAAGAGAAGAGGGCAGTCTTCACTAAAACTCATTCAACATGGAGAGAAAGATCGCAGAAAGACAAACAACTTACAAATATGACAACTATCATCTTGTTATGATCGCTAGTAAGGTGTTTCTTGCGTTATCTAACTGCCAATATAGCATAACTGCCTATTATAAGGTACACTATAAGAAATGTACACAGTGTGAGTACATGACGTCACTTGGAGCCCGAGTCTGCGCAGGTGAGGTGGAGCCACAGAACCAATCAACCATAACCACACGCCCCATTCTTATAGCATCAGATTACTAGCTAAGATTAAATTGATCACAAAACTGAACAATTGAACATATACCAGCGTGATAACAGCTACCTTAAAGAATTAGTTCACTTTCAAATTAAAATGTCCTTTGATTTATTCACCCCCATGTCATCCAAGATGTTTATGTATTTCTTTCTTCAGTTGAAAAGAAAGTAAGGCTTGTGTTAAAATTAGGTAAATACAATTACAATCTCTACCTGAAAATCCCGAAAAAGGTCCGTTGGCGCCTCGGAGAAGCTGTCGGTCTCAGCTGTCAATCACGACGTCATGTGCTTATAGCATTACTTAACCAACTAAAACCAAACTTAGTTAAAAAACGAACACCCTAAATTACATCAGCGACAAAACCATCTTTGAAATCAAAATATTTGAACTGAAATGCAATTATTTAGTTTGTCTCGCATCCCGTTTGATTACATGGAGAGGGCGGGGTTTATGACCTATACTGGGACCAGCCACCTGGGGGCGATTGAGACGCGATGGCTTGACTTTTGAGGATTAGTGCGGCACACCTGGTTCACACCCAGCGCGATCATTCGGGTTTTGTTTTTCTGTTGGCCTGCGATGAAACGGGCCGTCCAATCGGATTTGAGCTAAGATCACGTGCCCGGAGCAGTTGCGGTTGCATAAAAGGGTGAGAGTGGTGGCCATAGATATCTACAGGTGCATCTCGAAAAATTAGAATATCGTAATTTTATTTTACTTATTTAAAATGTTTTAACTTTCATATATTCTAGAATAAAGAGTAAAACATGTCAGTGTTTTAACTTTTGATGATTAAAGCATACAGCTCATGAAAGTCAAAAATCCAGTATCTCAAAATATTAGAATATTTGAGTTTCATTAAATGACCATCCATACAGTATAAATTATGTGTGTCTCTTATTCTTTGAAACCACAATAATGAGGAAGACTGCTGACTTGGCAATGGTTAAGAAGACAATCATAAGCCACATTTTCATAGTATTTTATTTAAAAAAATGTCAGATCACAATGTCACCGTACAAAAAATCAGCACACAAAACATGCAAAGAAAATACAAGCTGTGTGTTCAGTACATTGTGTCTGATGGAGCCACTGGGTTCAGTGCAGGAGGGTGAAGAAGAGCAGAGAACCGCAGAGGAACAAGCTCTGAGTGACACTTTTAGCACCGTTACACAGGTTCCCCTCACAACACGAGAAGCTCCCAACATCAGGGACCGATGTTGTTGCTGTGGCATCACAAATAGATTGAGAAGCACAGCCTTTTGTAACCACTGACTGCCCTCCGTAACTCGCTGATGAAAATAAAGAAAACACAGGTTTATCTAAGCTGGAAATCTGATCTGTATCAAATGCTCAAACGATATAAATAATGACTTCTTTCTTTTCCAGATTCTCACCTGTTACTTTAATGCAGCGGGTTTCACTTCCCGAACAGCTTAATATGTTTGAGCAGCTCTGTGCATCACAAGAGTAACACGTATATCCGTTGGGAGCATTAGAGGGATCTACAGGACGAAAACATGTTTTGTTTTATCTCCTGTTCAGAATATAACATCTAACTTCGTTAGCTGCACCATTCAGTCAATTCACAGCTGGAAAGCCACACACTGTATTGTATTTTTAGATGTAAAATGTGTGTTGGACATAATTATTTTATTGCATTTGGTCCGTAAAGCACAATACCTGGAGCATCCTGGGCGTTACACTTGTCTGTGTTGCAGCACGCTACAGATGTCTTTACAACGCCTAAGTCCATAGACCCGCTTACACAGTCAGCATCACAGCTTTTAACCTGCACTTTACCAGTAGTGCCACCTAAGAACGGGAGTTATTCAGAAAATACATTGTTTTGATGGTAAATATATTTGTAAATGTCAAAAATGGCATTTTTTTATTTCAAATATTGATTCATATTTAATGCAAATTATTCTGTTAAGCATAAAAATTAAATAGCTGAAATATAAATAGAATATTCTATGAGTGCAATTATAAATTCTGTGAGAAGTTACATTTACAGCAGCACATTAAAGAAAACACCAGCATTCAAATTAGTCAAATACAACAGGGATTTTCAATTCCTCATATCGGACTTACTAGCTTGTGCCACTGATGTTGAACTCATGCACTTGGAAACTCCACTGGGACAGGTTTTTACAGTTTGAGCTGCACAAGAACCCGTGGTACCAATACACTCATAACAGCTGAAAGAGTGTCCTTTAGTGATAAAACAGAGAGAGAGAGACATAAATTATCTGTATTTGTACTCAATTACATTACAAGCAATATTTGTCTTTTGTACCTGCAGTGAAAAGGACGAACAGAAGAAAAACGGAGATTTGCAGATCCATCTTTGATCAGGAGGTGAATGAAATAACATCCCTCTTTCAACACCTATATTGCTTTTCAAATGGGAGGGTCTTTATGTAGAAACGAAAGTTTAACAGAAGACATTTCTAGAAACTGAAGCTTCAGCTTGCATAATTTACCTGGCAGTAAAGGGAGGTTTAAATTAAATTTAATTATACAATTATAAATTATACAATATGGCCAAAGCTTAGTATGCATGTACAAAAAGATAAAATAATAATAATTAAATGAACACACTTTGTCGAGTGCTTTATGTATTTGACCCTTATGACTTGTTTTGTGCAATCTCTCTCTCTCTCTCCCCCCCTCTCTCTCTCTCTCTCTCGTTCTCTCCCCTCTCTCTCTCTCTCTCTCTCTCTCTCTCACTCACTCACTCACTCACTCCCACACACGCACGCTGAACCATAAGTTTCATTTTCTCTGAAATCACAAATTCTATGCAAACAGTGTTTCTTAATCTCTATGTTTCTTAAGCTTTTAGATATACTATAAGATCTGTATCTAATTTGCCAACCTACTCTCAGAAATAAAAGTGCAACAATTGTACTTTTATGGCTATAACACCTTTATGGCTATAGCACCTTTATGGCTATAGCAGCTGCGTAGTACCCTCAAAACAACATCTTCGTACCTTATTTACCACTGTAGGCTTCATAGTAGTACCTCATGGGTACCCCTTTAAGGGGACACCTTTAATAAAATATATTTTATAAGTTATAATCAGCGGTATAAATCTGCAACATTTAAACAAAATCGTACGTTAGTTTAAATAACCTCAATTAACTGTAGCGTCTGGACCAATCAGACACTATTTTTTGTTATATTTAACTAATACTCAACAAGCCAACTATGATGATATATGGACCCTTCCCCGAAATGCGGCTAACGCCTCACAAAGGCAGAACAGGCCTCTGGATCCATGGCAGCCAATACTGATAACACTGGATACGTCTTCTATGTTTGCTTACGCTTTGATTTGAACGGAAACTGCGTATCGATATGCAGCGTATGCAGTTTGCGTCCAGCAGATATTCGATAACAATACCAACAGGGTTTCCAGATTTGCACAACAAAATCCACAAAAATTAGCCCAATCATGTTCGGGGGGGGGGGGGGGGGGGTAAATATCGCGTTAGTGGAGTCACGTCAACCCACGAAGTTGAAAAACATCCCGCGGCAAAAGAGGATAAAATAGCCCAATTCCGCGTTGAAATTGTGGATTTGGCAACACTTGCACCGCGCCATCATATTTATAGCGAAATCTGCTGCAGAAGCCAGCAAAATTATGCACAGGCAATATGAAAAGATAAAGACAAGGATGTGACAAAAGACATACGAGACCTCATGTTTTGCTTGTGGAGTTATCACTGTAATACATATGACTTCTGGCACATCACTGTACTTCCACTGATTACTTCTCGCTACTATCTTCAGGGTGCAAACTATGGGGGAGCTCGGCTCCTCTTAATAAGACATGGGCTTCCCTGAAAACGGGATTTGTGAACATATGGGGGGTCTCAAAAAATATTGACAACGTGTTATTTTGATGTGCAATTTCAGTTTTGTGTAATGTGATCATCGTGGATTATTATGTGTAAAATTGCACAAAAAAACATTAATTCATGCATGACGGCGATTTAAACCTAATTCACTTCAATGAAGATAACTACACATGCTATTCTTGTCATGAGCATCAAGGTGTGGTGTGGTGTGTGTGTGTGTTGGGGGAGGGGGGGGGGGTGTGACTCTCGATGTCTTAGGCCTAATTGAACAGAGGAATTATGGTATTCTTCTGTAGCCTGACGAGTAAGTTTAATCGTTGTTCATGTGAACTCAAAGACAGCCTGATGCTTGGTGCTTGATGCTTCACCTATCAATTCGTGTCGATAACGTATAATAGGGTAAACCCTGTATAGTGATTTATCCTATATAGTGCTTGCATAAAGCAAGTTGTCCATACACTTGTAGCTCTTATGTATCTTTGTAAGTCATTGCAAGTCAATCCCACAACCCCCCCATTATAAAAAAGTGGGCTGCCCTAAAGTCCACGGTATACTTCGAACACTGACTCGATACATCTTGATATCTTTGGGTGTCTAAAATCTTTAAAATGTCTAAATTATGACGAATGTTGGTCTAGAGTGACGTAAAAGCATGAAATCCGACATGATCGTTCACATTGCGGTCGCATTGCAAAACAACTGACATGGATCGGATTTAGCACCACATGTGGAAGTGGCACAAATCAGAATTGAAAAGATCAGATTCCATGCGGCTTGTGCTGTTCACACGGTCATGATAAAAACAGGTCTGAGTCACCGTGTGAGCAAAATAATCAGATTTGCGCAACATTTTCCTGCAGCGTGAACATAGCGTTTGAAACCACACATTTACTGTGATTACACTTGTGTACTAACATGATTCACAAGTCCATCATAGCTCTGGTTAAACTGGTTCTTAACAACTGCAATAACCGTTCTACACTTGTTCTGGCACGTTTAACTTTATATTTATTTCTCTCTCTGTCTCGTTTATGTTTATTGAATTCAGCACATGCTATTTAATACAAGTGACATTCAGGATAATTCAATGAATGTCATTAAGTTATTCAATTTATAAAAAAAACACATTTTGAGCAACTTGCTCAATCAGATACAGTTTTATATATATATATATATATATATATATATAGAAACTGTATAATGAATCTGGTCTGTGTTATAAAAAACGTATTTAGGCCATTTATACATTTTATATACTATTTATAGACAGTTTAATAATTCTGGGTTGTTGTATTGAGTCAGATCATGACAAGCACGTAAACGTACAAATACTTACGTATTTACAGCACATAAACGTAAAAATACTTACGTATTTACAGAACGTAAACGTACAAATACTTACGTATTTACCGCATGTAAACGTACAAATATTTGCGTATTTACAGCATGTAAACGCACAAATACTTACGTATTTACGGCACGTAAACATACAAATACTTGCGTATTTACAGCACATAAACGTAAAAATACTTACGTATTTACAGCACGTAAATGTACAAATATTTATGTATTTACAGCACGTAAACGTACAAATACCTACGTATGTACAGCACGTAAACGTACAAAAACTTGCGTATTTACAGCACGTAAACGTACAAATACTTACGTATTTACAGCACGTAAACGTACAAATACTTGGGTATTTACAGCACGTAAATGTACAAATATTTATGTATTTACAGCACGTAAACGTACAAATACTTACGTATTTACAGCACGTAAACTTACAAATACTTGGGTATTTACAGCACGTAAATATACAAATACGTACGTATTTACAGCACATAAACGTACAAATACTTGCGTATTTACAGCACGTAAACGTAAAAATACTTACGGATTTACAGCACGTAAACGTACAAATACTTACTTATTTACAGTACGTAAACTTACAAATACTTGGGTATTTGCAGCACGTAAACGTACAAATACTTACGTATTTACAGCATTTAAATGTACAAATACTTACGTAATTACAGCACGTAAACGTACAAATATTTATGTATTTACAGCACGTAAACGTACAAATACTTACGTATTTACAGCACATAAACGCACAAATACTTGCGTATTTACAGCACATAAACGTAAAAATACTTACGTATTTACAGCACGTAAACATACAAATGTTTATGTATTTACAGCACGTAAACATACAAATACTTACGTATTTACAGCATTTAAATGTACAAATACTTACGTAATTACAGCACGTAAACGTACAAATATTTATGTATTTACAGCACATAAACGCACAAATATTTGCGTATTTACAGCACATAAACGTAAAAATACTTACGTATTTACAACACATAAACGTAAAAATACTTACGTATTTACAGCACATAAACGCACAAATACTTGCGTATTTACAGCACATAAACGTAAAAATACTTACGTATTTACAACACGTAAACGTACAAATACTTACGTATTTACAGCATGTAAATGCAAAAATACTTACGTATTTACAGCACGTAAACATACAAATACTCACGTATTTACAACACGTAAACGTACAAATACTTACGCATTTACAGCATGTAAATGCAAAAATACTTACGTATTTACAGCACGTAAACGTACAAATACTTTTGCTCCTTTAATTTATTAAAACCACTTTCAAGAGCCACTGCCATCTGCCTGCCTTCCCTTTGCTCTCTGTCTGCTCATTGTTACAATGATATAAAGAAAAGCATTGTCAACATCAGCTTTGAATTTGTTTAAGAAATTATATTATTATCATTGATTTCCTTTAATCCATTGATATTTTTTTTAAAGGTGTTAGATAAAAATCATCCATAAATACAGTACACTACAATATGAAATAATTTAATATAATAAAAATACAATAAATAAAACAATTTCAGCTAAAATAAAACTATGGTTGATTTAATTAAAACATGTATAGTTAATTTATACAAAGATTTTATGTTTACACACATGCACACAAATACAAAACACCATCATGGCAACACACAAAACAACCAAGAAAAAATAGGACTTGTTCTTTTTTGCTTCCAAAACTGTAAACATTACAGTATTTTACTATAAAATTACATTAAATGTAAGGTTAGATCTATTACAGTAAAGAAATATAATGTTAAACAATTACCCGTTTGTAGCATTTTTACAGTCTTTTATGGTTAAAATAAGTGCATGAAAATGCATCACAAAGTTTGTTTAACAGTAATGGAAAATGTAAGTAAAAATACAATAAATAAATTAAAAAAATAACCAGACAAATAATGTTTAAAGAGGTTTTTAAAAAGTTCCCTGAACCTTCCTTTGCTTCCTTGAACACAGCTATGGGAAAGTCTTGAAATGAAGAGATTTTCCCAGTGTGAATAAGAATTTATCCTACATCATGAAAGTCAAATTAAGCTTTATAGACCTTATATGCCTCAAAGCCCTCAGTGAGCAAGCCAAAGGCGACAGTGGCAAGGAAAAAACCCTCCACAAGAGGTTTAGGCAGTGGAGGGAAAACCTTGAGAGGAACCAGACTCAACTGAGGGTGCCAATCCTCCTCTGGCAAGACACAAATAATAGGATCCTGTTTTATGTGGATATCAGGACACATGTGATGTGAAGTAGACTAATGAGGAAGGTTAACAGCTCCACACCATCAATTGTTACTGTGATGTCATCTTCAGAATTCAACCTGGATAGAGACAGGATTGTTAAAATTATACGGCTTGTTTCAGTTTTACTTTTCACATCTTGGATTTCAAACAGAACACAGGTTCTTCAGGAGGAACCTCCTTCTCAAATATTACAATCTAAATTTGAGATAGCATACATGCTTGATACTCACCATAACAGGTGGTTAAACAAAGTCACATGATGGATCAGCATAAGTTTATCGCAGGTTGCCTGTCCATAAAACCCGCCCAATACTGGTATACTGTAGATACTGTAGGGCACAGGGTCAAAACATCATGAGGGCAACACACAACACTAACCGAACAACAGAAAATAAGAAAATACTCTAATATATGCGATAACACAAATACAAAGAAACAAATTTAAACACAATCTATTCATAATACGTCTGCAAACGTCCTTTTAATTTTAAATGATACGTTTTTACTTTGACAAATCATGCATTTGACATGCATTCTGCACTAAAATGACATAATGTGATTTATAAACCATTTACAGTTTTTCACTGTATGGGTAAGGTAACTCACTCTTAGCTTAAAGTTAAGTTTTTCACTTTATTTTTGTTCAGAAATTACAAACATCATGCCTGAATAGTTATTGTTAATGCTTTATTATTCATTGTTCATTATAATTTAACTCAAAACTCGGTTGTGTTTATTTTACCTGGTTTAATGACACCCATCTCAGTCCTGGAGGACTTCAGCACGGCTCCATAAATGGCTCGTCTTCGGTGAAACAAAACTAACAACTTGCTGCTGGCCTGTAAGGAGCAATGTAACACTCACCAAAAAAAAAAAAATGATTAGACATTAGACAAAAAACTTTACAATAAGATACAAACAGTAATAAATGTATATTATTCCTTATTAATTTCAACATTTAGCAATACATTTTAAAGTTGTATATGTTAGTTAATTCACTATGAACAATCATGAATGAAGGTAATTCATATATTATCACAGATACAATTAATATATGTATATTTATTTATAAATTACAGTACATTGTTATTTTCAGTACTTTTAAAAAAAAATTGCAAGTTCAGCACTATTTTATCTACAATGTCATTTTCTTCATTTAGTATCCAGTTTAAAAACTAACTAATTGGTTATCAGCCAGTGCAGTCCAGCCTAGTTACAATTATCAGTAAAATCTGTTATTAGTTGACCTCTAGTATTAACTAAATAACCGAGACAGAGACCATATCATTATTGATTTGAGCTTTATTTGGACAAGAGAAATGTAATATATTCATTTTCGAAGTACACTTCACAGCCGGAGGTCGCGTAGACCGTTAACGTTGGACGGAGCTCGTGTCTGACGAAGAAGTACACGTCACAGCCGGAGTTCGTGTAGACGTAGCATCTGCTAAACCATTTCCAAGTTTTCATTGTATTCGTTGCAAAGCTTTTGCAATTCACCAGACGGACCGTAGAGACTGAACATATGACATATAAAATTATGCTGAAATTTAATTAGTCGGTTTGATTTCAAGCGCTCCACCCACGCGCCGAAGTGAATAGACCTGAATTTCAGTATATGTAGATGACCTTGTTTATATATTCTAAATAGAACATTGGGATTTGTACTTAGCCTTTGGCTGCGAAACGTTTTGCGCTGAGGTTCAGTCATTTCTTCATGATTCACTCCTTCATACATGTCTCTCACACGGTTCTCCATTTGAGTTTCAAACGTCGACATATTCAATTCGACTCTAATGATGTTCGTAAAGAATAGAGAAAAATCTGGAACTTTTATACTCTTTGGGCGTCTTCTAAAATCATCAGCCAATCTGACTGTGACAGGAGTTTAGTGCTGTGCCCAATGAAATGATGGATGACATCACTGTATTTAAGGGTGTTGCCTGGGGATTAAAGTCAGTGTTATGTTCTAAAATGAGTCACTCACTCACTAAGGTCACATTATATAAACATACACCTCCTGTCTCTCTTCACTGGAAATAGAAACATAACTCCAGGACACCATTAACAGAGGAGTTAAAGGTTTACATAGATGAGAGCAGCATCACTATTAATCTGCTGGAAACAAAACTAATGTTTCCTTCCTCTAAATAATAACACTAAAATGTGAAGTATGTGCAATATAATCGAGACAGGACCAAAAGATAAAATCACACCCATATTATTGCAGTAATAGTTCAACCAGTATATCTTTCATATGATAGACACAGTAATCAAGGCTTGCTAGATTAAACCATTACAGCCCAAACTCCTTTTTGCTGTCCTTGTTCAATAAGCACTTATTGAGAACACCGAGCTCCAAAACATTCCGGCATGTGTAAGATTATTGCTTACAGATACATTTCAAATGTACAGTCTTAACACTGACATCATTGTGTGATCTAAAATCTATCTATGGATTAAATGTAAATTCACAGTTATCTATACTGTTGATATTTTCATTCAGTCTAGTGTTGTCATAAAAGCCAATGTGAGCACATCACAAAATACCGTTTTAGAGGAACAACTGTATTTCTTTTTGTTGTTGAAGTCAGAAGACAAAAAATGTCTATATTTTGACCTCATTTTCAAATTTTGCAAATAAATTATGCAAAACAATGCAAAATTACACAGTGCTCCACCCTCACATCACAAAAATGTACCCAGGTGATCTAGTAGAAAGTAATTTAAACGAAGGGGTAATTTTAATAACACCCTCAGGCTACTGTTTTATAGGCAGCACTGCCTACTGTCATGCTACACTGTAAAGAATATGCATGAAAATGAAGATGAAGATATTGAAAGTCTTTAACTAAACCCACAGGTAATCCAACACACAGGGTAGCATTAACAATACACAAAAAACACAAATGGAACTAAACTTAAATACACAAGATAATTGGACACGCACACACACACTAAATCGAATGAGTAAAAATGACAACTAATGAACTAAGGCAAAGGGTAAAGAAACAAAGAGTCATAAATACATAATAAACAAGAGTCTCTGGTTAGAGGACCAAAAAGATCTGGTTACATTATGCTCAATCAATAAGTCAGAGATATATGAAGGAGCCATACCATTTAGTGACTTGTAGACAATAAGTACAATTTTAAAATCTACTCTGTACCGCACAGGCAGCCAATGTAAAGACTGTAGAACCAGAGTAATATGATCCCGTTTATGACTCCTGGTCAAAAGTCTAGCTGCCGCATTTTGAACCAGTTGTAATCGGGATAAAGCTGTTTGACTAATCCCAGTATAGAGTGAGTTACAGTAGTCTAATTTAGAAGTAATAAAAGCATGAATCACTTTCTCAAGATTTTTAAAAGAAAGAAAAGACTTTTGGTTCGGCAGCAGTCATGGAATCTGAGGGTTTAAAAACAATAATTTCTGTTTTTTCCTTTACATCTGCCAAACATGCCCAGAGAGCATCTAATCCATCCGAGTTTCGTTTTATAGGCAGATAAACTTGAGTATCGTCGGCATAACAATGGAACGACAGCCCATACTTTCTAAAAATGGAACCAAGTGGAAGCATATATAAAGAAAAAAGGATGGGAGCCAAAATGGATCCTTGGGGAACCCCACAGGTTAATACAGAATTACTAGAAGTAAGATCTCCCATCTTAACCAAAAAAGTCCTATTGATAAGATAAGATTTAAACCACTCCAATACACTACATGCAATACCTGCACAATGTTCTAAACGATTAATAAGGACAGCATGATCAACAGTATCAAATGCGGCAGTAAGATCTAAAAGCACAAGAACAGTGTAGTTCCCCGAGTCACACGTTAGTAGTATATCATGATATATGATAGCAGACAAAGCACAGTACTTTGCTAAACATTTAGCCCTCGTTTTGGCATCCCAAGCCTTCACCTCTAACAACCAGCCTGTGTATGTGTCCTAAACTAGCAAATATGAAAACAAGTAATCGGCCCCAATAACCTATCTCTGAAATAACATTTAGGAGTGATTGATATTTAATGACTTTGGTCATAAAAGCTTCCTCATACTAGAGTCAAAGGTGCATGCTATCTCCAGAACAAACACCTCTCTACACTCCTCATTAATCACTACAACATCAGGTGTATTAGCAGACAGATCAGAAAACATTCCAGAATTATTACTGAGACACTGAAACATAGAGGGGTTTACACAGGCATGTGTGTATACTCTTACTAAAGGTGATACATGATTTGATATGTCCTTCACTATCAGGTCCACTATTCTGTCGTGGCGTGCTATGCACATTCCCTTGTAAGCATGGCAGCCATTCAAGATATGTGGCAGTGTTTCTGTGATCTGTTCTGTAGTGTGATGCAAACAATGAGGGAGCGGAGCTGTAGGAAACCTGATATAAAGGTTGAGTCTAGTAGGGAGAACTTGTAGTCTAGCTTTTACTGTGAAAATAACAATGTCCTCACTGAGTGCAGTATTCTTCAGAAATGAATGTGAAACAGAATGATCAGCAGAGGAAAGACATGCAAGGTTTCCCTGAAGTTTCAGTCCAGTCCAGTGTTGTTTGTGTTGGTATTGATGTAGATCGAAGAGAGTTCGCCGGGCTCCTGCAGATGTTAGCGGGAGGCTATCACCACCGTATGTGGCTGTTGCTCTGACATAGGTCAGGGGGTCTGAGATGATATCCTCCGAGACTCTCACACGCTCAGAGTCAGACCTCACCCACTCCAGTGATACTCCAGTTCGAACGCAGAGGTCATTCAGATCCGGCCAATCTGACCAGACACCAAAGCCAGCAGAATGAGTGTCCAGTTTCCCGCTGGGTTTCCTTTTGAAGCCAAGGAACTGGGGCTCTGTCTCCCTGCCCAGCGGCACCTTGCGTCTCCTTAGATCCAAGAACAGGGAGGATCGAGCCAACTCCCTAACCTCTTTATCATCATTATTCAGCATGTTCAGAAGATGGGAAATCCGCATGCTGGTATAAATCCATATCACGTTTGGTACACCCAACCCTCCTTCCCACTGGGGATGAAAAATAACATCATGAGTGCTGTGTGTATTAAGTCCAAACCACTTTCGCACTAAGTTCACTGTTTCGTTATCCATTTCACTCATCACTTTCTGTTGGATGTGAACGTTGGAGAACACACACACACACACACACACACACACACACACACACACACACACACACACACACACACACACACACACACACACACACACATGCGCGCGCGTACGTATACGTGACCCTGGAGCACAAAAGCAGTCATAAGCAGCACATTTATATTTGTAACAAGAGCCAACAATACATTGTATGGGTAAAAATTATACATTTTGCTGTTATGACAAACATCATTAGAATATTAAGTACAGATCATGTTCCATGAAAATATTTTGTAAATTTCATATCGTAAATATATAAAAATGTCTTTATTGATTAGCAATATGCATTGCTAAGAACTTAATTTGAACAACTTTAAATGTGATGTCCTCAATATTTACACCCTCAGATTCCAGATTTTCAAATATTGTATCTCAGCCAAATATTTTCTTATTCTATCATAACAAACCATACATCAATGGAAAAATAATTTATTCAGTTTTCAGATAATTTATACATCTCAATTTCGAAGAATTGACCCTTATGACTTGTTTTGTGCACCAGGGTCCCTCTCTCTCTCTCTCTCTCTCTCTCGCTCTCGCTCTCGCTCGCTCTCTCTCGCTCTCTCTCGCTCTCGCTCGCTCTCTCTCGCTCTCTCTCGCTCTCTCTCGCTCTCTCTCGCTCTCTCTCTCTCTCTCTCTCTCTCTCTCTCTCTCTCTCTCTCTCTCTCTCTCTCTCGCTCTCGCTCGCTCTCTCTCTCGCTCTCGCTCGCTCTCTCTCGCTCTCTCTCTCTCTCTCTCTCGCTCGCTCTCTCTCGCTCTCTCTCGCTCTCGCTCTCTCTCTCTCTGTCTCGCTCTCTCTCTCTCTCTCTCTCTCTCTCTCCCGCTCTCAATTCAATTCAATTCAAAATTGCTTTATTGGCATGACTGTAAATTATACAATATGGCCAAAGCTTAGTATGCATGTACAAAAAGATAAAATAATAATAATTAAATGAACATCACATTAATAGAATATTATAACATCTTATAACTATTAAACTGTAACACATTAGAACGTGTGAACGTTTGATACCACAGTCTTTAACTTACATAGAAACATACATATATACATACTGGGTCACTGTGGTGGACAATAGGGTAAGACACATGCAGGTCAGGTCAAACACAACACATATTCACCTGCTGTTTCTCAGACTGTGACACACACACACACACACACACACACAGACACAGAGTCACGAATTGACCCTTATGACTTGTTTTGTGCACCAGGGTCTCTCTCTCTCTCTCTCTCTCCCTCTCTCTCTCACTCACTCACTCACTCACTCACTCCCACACACGCACGCTGAACCATAAGTTTCATTTTCTCTGAAATCACAAATTCTATGCAAACAGTGTTTCTTAATCTCTATGTTTCTTAAGCTTTTAGATATACTATAAGATCTGTATCTCATCTGCCAACCTACTCTCAGAAATAAAAGTGCAACAATTGTACTTTTATGGCTATAACACCTTTATGGCTAAAACACCTTTATGGCTAAAACACCTTTATGGCTATAGCAGCTGCGTAGTACCCTCAAAATAACATCTTCGTACCTTATTTACCACTGTAGGCTTCATAGTAGTACCTCATGGGTACGTTCCACTAGGTACATATGGGTACAAAGGTGTCCCTTTAAGGGGACACCTTTAATAAAATATATTTTATAAGTTATAATCAGCGGTATAAATCTACAACATTTAAACAAAATTGTACGTTAGTTTAAATAACCTCAATTAACTGTAGCGTCTGGACCAATCAGACACTATTTTTTGTTATATTTAACTAATACTCAACAAGCCAACTATGATGATCTATGGACCCTTCCCCGAAATGCGGTTAACGCCTCACAAAGGCAGAACAGGCCTCTGGATCCATGGCAATAACTAGAAGAACTGGAACACAACAATGCTGGAAAACCAAAGAATTAGTGTGAGCTGAAGTATTTTTCTGAAGAACAGCAGACAGTTTAACTGTTCAGGACAAACGAGGGACTCATGAACAACTATCACTAAACTAATAAACACAGCTGAAGATCATTTAAATAACAACACAGTGTTAAGAACACAAGGGGGTGTAAACTTTTGAACCGGGTCATTTTTATAAATTAAACTATTCTTTTCTCTTGTGGACTACATGTAAACATATTTTATGTTAAATATCTTATTCAGGTCAGTACTAAATAAACAATAACTGGCATTTTGTATGATCCCTCTTACATGGTAAAATAATAAATATTTTGCAGATTCTGCATATGTAAACTTTATATATGTATGTGTGTATTTATATATATATATATATATATATATATATATGCATACAACGCTTAAAATTAATTACCACTTCATATAATAATTATATGAATTTATATATATATATATATATATATATATATACTGTATACAATTACAATTACTATAATAGAAATATAAGTAGGTAGCTGCAAAAGTCTTCGATTCTGTCTCTAAAATTATTTGACCGTAAACTGCTTTAATTTGGAGCGAGAGATATGGCAGAGTGGCTTCATTGCATTAGATATATGTCACTTTGCTCAGCTGATTGGTCCAGTTTGGGTTTGCGATCTCTAAACCAGAATAAAACCTGCTCCAGAGAAGACCGTGTAGCGTAAGTTACCATTAGTGACGAAACCCGCTAAAAACCAACACACCTCATTGAGCCTGAAAAATCTGGAGTTTGCTCAAACTCAATGTAAACTTTCCTGGGTAAAAACTGAAACCGGCTTCATGCTACAGGCCGCACGAGAGTTTAGTTTCATCACTAAACAAACTCACCTGAATGAACTAGTCAAGGTCTTTGTGTTTAATAACAGTCAGGTGTGTTGAAACTAAACTCCTCAGAAGCAGGATTGAGGAACCTGCTTTACAGACTCAGAGACAAACTTGTTTTGTACACGTCACTCAAACACAGAACCAGGAAACAGGAATCATGTGAGTTCAGGGAAAGAGAAACTGAAGTGTAGTTGAGCTGTTGTGTGTTTGTGTCTCTGTATTCATGCAGTAAACTGGCAGAAGCCAGATTTTTTCTGGAGGAGTTGTGTCTGGATCTCCCGAAGGATCCAGTGACCATCCAGTGTGGACACAGATACTGTAATTCAATTCAACATTATTTGTATAGCGCTTTTTACGATACAATCGTTAAAAGAAACTTCACAGGAAATTAAGTTTCTAAAATAGATTAATTTTGTAGAAACTCAATATAATTAACTTATGGTAAAATTAGGTTAATTCGGTATAATCGCTGATGGTTGGCATCATCTCTTCTCAGGTGTTCGGTCATCTCGGATCATTTAAGGGTTGGATCCAGACTGAAGCTTGTGTAATTATGGGATGTTAATCCAGAAACAGGGAAACAAATAAAGCGTAGCAGTTGTTCCATACAGGAACAACCCTGGATGAAATTATCTGTTCAACCCAAGCTAAAGCATAATAATGTGTGTTTGATCAGATATACCTGCAGTACTAGATTATGGGATGCATTATATGAATGCTTGGCTAAAGAGATGTGTCTTTAATCTAGATTTAAACAGAGAGAGTGTGTCTGAACCCCGAACGTTATCAGGAAGGCTATTCCAGAGTTTAGGAGCCAGATATGAAAAAGTTCTCCCTCCTTTAGTGGATTTTGCTATCCGAGGTACTACCAAGAGTCCAGAGTTTAGTTCCTTTGGGAGTGGGTTGGATTGTAGCGTGATAGAAGATTAGTTAGGTACGCAGGAGATAAATCATTTAGGGCCTTATAGGCAAGTAATAATATTTTGTAACTGATACGAAAATTAATAGGTAGCCAGTGCAGAGACTGTAAAATTGGAGTAATATGATCATATTTTCTTGAGCTGGTAAGCATTTTGTACTCTGTAGCTTGTTTATTGAAGATGCAGTGCATTACAATAGTCCAGTCTAGAGGTCATGAATGCATCAGAAACACTGAACATGATCCGTAGCCTGGCAATGTTTCTAAGATGGAAGAATGCTGTTTTTGTAACATTGGAAATATGATTTTCAAAAGATAGGTTGCTGTCTAATATAACACCCAGATTTTTAACTTTAGAGGAAGTAACATTACATCCGTCTAGTTGCAAATTGTGATTGAAGAGATTCTGTGTACTGTTTTTAGGTCCAATAAGTAATATCTCTGTCTTATCTGAATTTAATAGGAGAAAATTATTGGTCATCCAATCTTTTATATTTTTAACGCACTCCGTTAGCTTAGATAGTTTAGAGGTTTCATCTGGTTTTGTTGAGATATATAGTTGAGTGTCATCAGCATAACAATGGAAACTAATCCCGTATTTTCTAATAATATTACCAAGGGGCATGTATAATGAAAATAGCAGAGGACCTAGGACAGATCCTTGTGGTACTCCATACTTTACTGGTGATAATTGAGATGACTCCCCATTTAAATAAACAAAGTGGTAGCGATCGACTCTGCTGGGGTGTAGGCCATCAGCACGGAAAAGCCTAGGACACACCCAGAAAAGATTCCAGTTTTGTTCTTTACACCATGACAACAAACATTCGTTTAAAGCAAACAGTCTGCTGAACCTTTCGTATCCTCGTCGATACGTGGGAAGAGGTCCTGACACGATGATCGTCGTCGCGGGCGATGTGCTGCGTACCGTTTCGATCAGGCTCCTGAAGTCCCTCTTCAGTGTCTCCGTCTGCCGCAGCTTGGTGTCGTTAGCCCCCGCGTGAATCACAACAGCTGCAACGCTCTCGTCATCTTTCAGG